>OZ057409.1:1126065-1279165 GCA_964056735.1 Allodiplogaster pararmata | reverse complement strand
GTCATAAGAAGCCAATTAACATTTTATTCGATTGAAAAAAAACGAAAAATGAGCGGGACCACAATTTGATACCATCGCCTACTCTTTATTTAAACCTAAGCGAAAAAATCAGGGAAAAGTCACCTGCCCCCCCCCCCCCAAAAAAAAAAAGTGCGGCATCCAAGTAACAAAGTGCCGCTTATTAATCATGTGAAAACGCTTCAATGTGAGCCTAGGACTAACTCGGACCATTGAATTGAAAGCGAAACTCTAATTTTTTTCAACAAAAATACATCTTTACTGCCTGGTCTAGTTCAAGTTTTCTTGTTTCAATCTAGTCTAAAATCGTTATAAAATTAAAAATCCGAAAACATAAAAAGCACTGTGATAAAAATTAGAAGAGCAAAATATTTCATAAACAAAAATTAAGCGTCAGAAGTTGAATCTACTATCTCCATGAAGGAAAAAAGGGCGCACTTTACGTGGAGGGGCTTTAAAACTTTTTGAGAAATTTAGTCAAGATTGACAAAAATTAACAACATGAGAAATTTTCTCATCCGGTTTCGTTAGCCTAAGCCGTACGGCCTCGTTTGCGTAACCTTTTACCTAAGCCTTAGCGAAAAACAGTGAATAGTAGCTGAAAATGGCACAAGTTTACTTGAGGAGGCTCCGCTTCATTTGGGAGGGGGCTCTTTTCGGTGCGTTCAAAAAATGTTTTTTTTTAATACAACAAAATTTAAATTTTCTTATGCGGTCTCGTTCGTCTAAGCCGTACGGCCTCGTTAGCTTAAACTTTTTCCTAAGCCTAAGCGTTTTTTGATGTAAAAATAATCTTTTAAAAATGTTGTTTTTAAAAAGCCCTCCCCCTTCCAAGTGAAGCGGAGCCCCTCCCTCCAAGTGAAGCGCGGCCTCCAAAGTAAAAAAGAACCGCTCAAAACAGCTAAGCCGAATTACTCAATTTGACTGGATAAAAATAAAATAGTGTGGCTAATTTTTCTATACGGCCTCTTTTCTAAGCCGTACGGCCTCTTTAGCATACATTTTACCTAAGACTAACGAAAAAAATCAGCGAAAAGTAACCTGCCCCCCAAGTAAAGTGCGGCCCCTAAGTAACAAAGGGCCGGTACAAAGCTATATTGAGTGCGAATAAACTCAAATTTAAGGTCAAAAAGAAGTAAAACTGTTTAAATTTTCAAAAGTCTTTTCAAAACCATTCTACATTGTAATCTACATGTTTTGTTGTGCATGAAATTCTACCTCAGAAAATTTTTGCTGTCAAAAGGTTGCTCTTTTGTTCGGTACTGTATCGAAGGAAGAGAGCGCATGAAGCATCGTCAATCACTGGCAGCATGAATGGAGAGAGCGAGAGAACGCAGGATGCGAGAGGAAAAAAAAAGAGAGAGCGTGCACGCAAGAAGTAAACGGGGGAGGGCGTGGGTTAGTGCTCCGCCATCGACCCCTCACACCTCCCCTCAAAAACAAAATTGAGAAACCAAATTCAGAAATTCTGAAATCCTGTAGTTGATTTAGCTTCAGTAGAGAAATTCAGCCAAGCACGTAGCCAGGAGGCTCTTATCCTAGACCACAAAGTCATGTGAGCGCTCATAAAGTGATAGATAGGAGAATGTGAGATTTAAGGGACGCGAGAGTGTGCAAAAGATTGGGTATAAAGAGAGAGAAAAGGCGATGATACAAAGCGCCAAATAATTGTGAACAGAGGAAAAACCTCTTGCTCGTTGAATTCAAGAGGATTAGTGCACAATGTAGCTAAGTCACAAGCATGTCACTTTTACGAGAAAAGTGAGAAAAAGAAAGCAAAAAAAGTAGAATATTTGTTCTCAAACAGAATTAAGGTAAGAACAGGAAAAGGTCAAACTAAAAACGTTGAAACAAAGCGAAAACATTACGTAGATTTCAATCTAAGCTACTAAGAAAATTTATAAATGATTCAGTTCTAGCGGCTTTCTTCGCCTCCAATGGTAATGCGTTCCATAATTCCACAACTCGAGCAGCAATAGTATTAGAATGATGAACTGTACGGAAACGTGGAACTCTGAGATGTAGATATTTCGATCTAGTTAGGTAGTTATGAGCGGATAAACAGAAGATGGGGTCTGCAGAAAGTGGCGTTTTACCCGTGAGTATTTTGTAGGTCATCACAAGGTCTAAGTTTCTTCTTCTTATTTGAAGTTTCTGTAGACCAAGAGATTGTAGGCGGTATTCATAACTCAGCGCAGCCTGACTGGTTCTTCTGAATATCCACTTGGTGAATTTGCGCTGAACATTCTCAACCATTTCAATATACTTCTTCATGTGTGGGGACCATATTACAGCACAGTACTCCACTATAGGTCTCACATAAGAAACGAATAATTTTTTGTTAGGGTCTCTATATTTGAATGTCCTCAGAATGTAACCACTTCTGGCATTTGCTTTCTTACACATTGTTTCAATGTGTTGAGAGAAATCTAGTGAGTTGAAGTATTCAACGCCCAAGTCACGCACTACGTTGGATTCCGGCAAACGTTCCCCTGAGAGAGTAAAAGGAAAGACAGGATGATTTGAGCCAAGACGTATCACAACTGTTTTAGAGGTAGAGATACTAAGTCTCCACTTTTTCGACCATTCATAAACTCGATTAATACCCTCTTGTAGGCATTCTGGGGCATCGATGGAGTGGAGTTTAACGTCATCGGCGTACATAGTAACATGACACTCAGTTGGAAGAAGTTCGGCAATGTCATTTATGTACAGAATGAAAAGTATGGGGCCCAAGGCAGCTCCCTTGCGGAACTCCAGATGGAGTCGCGTAGGAGTAGGATTGCTTTTCCCCTACTTGTACACTTTGTTCTCGATTTTCAAGAAAACTTCTCAAAAAATTCAAAAGACAACCGGATATTCCAAATAGGGAGATTTTTCGAAGTAGTAGTGTTAGTGGCACCGCATCGAAGGCCCGTGAAAATCTATGAGAGCGCAGCTGATAAAACTTTTATCATCCATTTGTTGATGCAAGTTAGTAAGCGACCTGAGCAAAGCAAGTTCGCATGAGTGTCGTGGCCTGAAACCGAACTGATGAGGACTGATTAGCTTGTGTTCTTGGAGATATTTCAAAATCTCATGGCAAATCATACGCTCCATAACTTTTGACGTAGAGGGACGGCGATAGGCCTATAATTTTGGGACTCAGTGCGTTTTCCTTTTCTTTTGAAGACAGGCTTGACAATCGCAGTTCGCCATACTTACCGTGAAGAAGACATTTATCGTAAACTATAGCTAATGGCGGTGCTAGAGAAAGTGCGGTTTGCATTGAGCATCTCAATTACATTGAGCATCTGATACATAATGTACGCACCTTCAGTTGATAGTTCGTTCTTCTGAGCATTCTTCTCGTTATTCACTTCTGGAGTCGATGGACGAGCTCAATCTTGCGTCTCCTCTCCAGACGCGTGCTTCTTTCAGACTTGTTTATCTTTTCTCGTGTTGGCCATTTCAAGAAAACCAATGGGAATCAGCAAAAAAAGAGAAGGGAGAGAGAAGTAAGAAAAAGAATGACCGCTTACTGGCTCTTCTGATCCCTCATTGTGTAGTGATGAGATGGCTCACTCCCTGCCTTTTCCCAGTTGCTTGTCGACTGTGCTCCGCAGATGGCAAAATTGAACGGCAGAGCACACGTATCAACTTGTGACTAGGAAGAACAGTCCCGGCCCTGCTGTCCGGGAACAGCTCTAGCAGAGAGGAAGGTGGAAATGAAACAGCCAGGAGTCAGAGAGCGTAAGTAGGCGACCGTTCACAGACAGAAGAATGAGACAAGTATAGTAGAACTGAAATATATGGTAGTATTCGGGGATGTGGAAGATGAATGGCTTATCAATGATAAATACTGCGGAAGTTATCCCTGGTTTTCCGAATTGTGATCACTTAGGGGTATCTTTTATGCTCACCTTATCCGATAATGACAGGCACGAGACTCACCTCGACTTTGCCAGAGCCGATTACGAAAATATGAATAGACATTTCTCGATGACAAACTGGGAAGCTACATTCGATCAATACACTAGCATTGACGATATCTATGAAAAGTTCAATGCCGAAGTATTAATAGCAATTTCGATGTTTGTTCCTCTTAAAATGTCACGTTCTAAGCATTTTTCCTACCCTCCTCATATTCAGCGGATGATTGTTCACCGTAACAACCTATTCAAGCAGTCTCACACAGCGAATGTTCGTGGATTGCTAGCGAAATGCAGTTCAAATCTGATGCGGGAGCTGGAAAAGTGGAATGAGCGATGCGAACGGGTTAAGTTTAACAAAACTCGAAATCTTTTTGACCATATCAGAAAGCTAACAAAGCCTCGATCTCGTCCTCCTTCAGACCTAAGGAACTCTAGTAACGGTAGCTTGATCACAAGTAATGCTGACAAAGCAGAAGCACTAGCCGACCACTTCGAATCTGTTTACAGCGTAGACGATGGTTCCGAAATTGATCTCCCTTTAGCCTATCGTTCATGCGGTATTTCAAATATGGTTTTCTATCCATGGGATGTTGCTGCATCACTTAAGCGACTTAAAAGCTCTTGCTCTATGGGTATCGACGGAATACCTCAGATAGTATTTCAGCGCTGCTCCTTGTCTCTCTCACTCCCTCTGGCTCACATATTCAATATCTCGTTTAAGCTGGGTCAAGTACCAAGAGATTGGAAACATGCTGTGATCACACCAATCCTCAAGCCGGGAAAAGACAAAAAAGCAGTGTCGTCATATAGACCGATTTCTATTGTACGTTCTCCGGCTAAAGTGTGCGAAAGACTCATTAAGCACCATTTAAGTTTATATCTAGAGAGAAGGGGTTCAATTCCTCAATTTCAGCATGGTTTTCAATCAAATTGTTCTGTAGTGACCCAACTTCTCGATTCTCATGATGACTGGTCGAAAAGTTTATCTAATAAACAATCAATTGCTCTTGTTTTATTGGATATTTCATGTGCTTTCGACTTCGTCTCCATTCCCAAACTCCTTTCCGAATGTTTTCAACATGGTATTAATGGAGAATTATTGATATGGTTGGATGACTTCCTCAATAATCGCTCTTTCTCAGTTAAGATAGATACTTATCAGTCCTCAGCAAGACGCGTAACCTCTGGCGTTCCACAAGGAACAGTACTAGCGCCTACTCTTTTCTTGCTATACACATCTGACGTAGCAAGCGTTCTTTCACGTTTCCGTAATCTAAAATGCCAAGCTTTTGCTGACGACTTTAAGTTATATATCAGTTTTGATAGAAGTGATGCCTCTGAAAGAATTAATGAACTTCAACAAGCCCTAGAAGCTTTCCGTGAATGGTGTGCTAGATTACAATTAACTTTAGCACCATCCAAATGCAATGTCATGTTTATTGGTAAACGACCGGATGCCTCTATACTTCCTCTTACCCTTTCGAACCTACCTCTACCAGTTGTCTCATCCGCTCGTGATCTAGGAATTCAAGTGTCACCTACTCTCTCACCAACGGAAACGGTTAGTGGCAGAAGCAGTAAAGCAATGAAAGCAATGCATATACTACTAAAAGCGGTTTCACTAAGGTCTGCTGAAATTCTAACAAAATGTTACTCGATCTATATCAGACCAATATTGAATTTGCAGCGCCGGCTTGGAATCCTTTTCTCAAGAAAGATATTCGAACCTTGGAAAAGGTTCAAGAAACATTCACTAGGATAGTTTTCTACAGGTGTTTTCCTTCAAAAGACTATCCCGTTTCTTTGCCTTCTTATCAACATCGACTCGAGACATTAGGACTCGAAAGGTTGTCTGACCGTAGAACTCGCTATGACATAGTGTTAGCCTACAAAATACTCCATAGCGCTAAATGTCGGGTTCTTCGAATGAATTGAATCGATTGTTTCTCCTCGTGTGTATGATCTTCTGTTTTCATGGTTCTGTATTTTTCTGTTTTTATTGTTCTGCGTTTTCATTAACGTATAAAGCATATATATCGACTTTCACTGCTCGAATCTTCAAAACATTTATTCTTAATTTCTAGGACAACATCATGTCCTCTTTCTCTGTGCGTATGGGTGATGTCACTTCTGATTCAATGAATGCCACATCGGGTGTGCCCCAAGGGTCTGTCCTGGGGCCACTTCTTTTTACTCTGTATATATCCGATATAAATGAGGTACTAGAGAACTTTCCTAATATTCATTCATTCATTCATTTATTCTTTGTATACATAATCACACAGAGGATGTTATCGCATTTGCGAAAAGGCAAGCATGTGAGAATAGAATCGGGTTGATTTCACAGAAAATAAATAGCAAAATTTCACAGTAATTCTAGTTTGTAACTGAGATAAAAATATACAAAAAAGGATATAAAAATGAGTCAAGATAACAGAAATATGATTTCTTAGGTAAAATTGATCCTTAGAGAAAAAAATTAGGAGAGACGCAGCTTTGAGCTCGGAACAATGATTTCGAGTGGTAAAAGCAAAACTGAGGACTGGAAGGCATCAGAAGAAGTGAGAGATTCCATTTCAGATGGTAGAGAATTCCAAGTATCTATACATCTTGATACACAAGTGGAATGACCACTTGGTAGTTTGAAAGGTAGAATAATCCTGAGAGAATGGGAGCTCCTATGGGTGTAAGGCGAAGGATGTATTTTGAGAAGGTTAGTGTAATCAAGCGAAGTGTTTCCATGCACAATTTTATGAACAAAACAGAGATCCATAACATTTCGCCTATATTCTAAGGTTGTGAGTGACAAAATACTTAATCGAGAGAGATATGTAGTTAGTGGAATGAAAACCGGCTCTGGCAAATACCCGTCTGGAAAACAGTCTCTGTACTTTTTCAATTGCATTGATGTGTCATATGGCAGTAGGTGACCAAAGCTCACAACCGTAATCGAGCAAAGGAAGAAAATAAGTTTTGTAGGCTCTTAAAAACACAGGAACAGAAGAGGTCTTGAAGCTGCGAAAAAGAATGTTCATAGACATGTTCGCTTTCAATATAACTTGTTTCACATGGTCAGAGAACGACAGGGAATTGGAGAACAAGATTCCCAAATCTTTAACAATTTCAACTGACGGCAGCACTGTGTTGTCAATATAGTATAGATTGTGAGTATTGTTCAATCCAGAGCTTAGGGTGAAACATTTCGTGATAGATATGGTTAAAGCCCAATTAATAGAATAGCTATGAATATTATCAAGAGCTGCTTGAAGAAGGTTAGGAGATGCAGAAAAAACTTTTACATCATCGGCATACAAAAAGCAGTGAACACCTTCTGGAATATGTTCCACAATGTCATTGATAAATACCGAGAAAAGGAGGGGACCAAGGCAACTGCCTTGAGGAACTCCAATCCTGGAATACTCAGAAGCAAACGCATATTCGTTATCAAGCATACGCAGACGATCCCAAAATTTATTTCTCTTATGATAAGAACTCATACGGCGAACGAACTCGAGAGCTGCAATCAGCATTAGATTCCGTATTCGATTGGTGTTTAGTTAACCAACTATCTCTTTCTCCATCCAAGTCTCTCCATATTCACATTGGAGTTCGATCTTTATATTCCTCATACAGTATAAATAATGTTTTCATTTCATGTGTATCTCAGATACGTGACCTGGGCATACAAATACAGAGTGCGGCAAAAGTCCAGGTGGACAACTTTGTCACTTTGCATCTTTTTTGTTTGGTGTAGCAGTCGTGTGATTTCTTGCTTGTATCTTATTCATGATGTTGCTAACATACCCTGAAAAAATCAGAACGATAACTCTTTTTGTTTTCCGGTAATGCTCTCTGATATGGACCGAGGCTACATTCTGCGCTTGAGCCAGTCCGGGCACATTCAAAAGCACATCGCCAGAACCACTGGATTCTCCCGTAGGACCATTGAAAACACAATACGTCGCTTTCTTGAGACTGGTACAACAAATGACCGTCCCAGGAGTGGCAGGCCAGTGACCGCGACCACTTCCTTCAACATGAGAAGCATCCGAAAATTCCAAACGGAGTCTCAGAAAACTCGCGAAGGAGCTGCGTTATCTCGGCTAATTCTGTTCAGACGATCGTCAAATCCCGCATGGGACTTCTCCCCATCAAGCTGCAGAAGAATCACGCATTGAAGGACCAGATGAAGGCGACCCGTCTTCGGAGATGTCGTGAACTGTCAAAGCGGTTCAAGCCGGTGGACTGTTTGGATATTCTCTTCACCGATGAGAAGTTGTTCAATATTGAGCAGTCCTTCAACCACCAGAACGATAGGATTTGGTCGAAATCGGTCAAAGTTGCCAATAAGAGTGGCCGTTACGTCTCGAGAAAGGGCCATCCTGCTTCTGTCATGGTCTGGGCCGGGATTTGCGCGACTGGCAAGACTCCACTCGTTTTCGTCGAGCAGGGAGTCAAAGTGAATGACAATAACTACCTGAACGACATTCTCATGAAGGAAGTACTTCTCTGGAGCCAGGCTCACTTCGCGGGACGCAAATGGACGTTCCAGCAGGACTCTGCGCCCGCCCACAAGGCTAAAGTGGTGCAAGACTGGTGCAAGAGCAATTTCCCCTCCATGATCACATCCGCCGAATGGCCTCCGTACTCACCTGATTTGAATCCTCTGGACTTCTCTGTGTGGTCGGTCCTTGAGAGCAAGGCCTGTGCTTACACAAGAATTTGGAAAGTTTGAAGCGCGCCCTACAGAAGGCGTGGGATGATCTTGACGTCGCTTACCTGTCCACCACGGTGGGTGCCTTCCACAAGCGACTCTGCGCCTGTGTCAAGGAGAAAGGAGGGCTGTTTGAAATTTGAAAAAGCAGTTATATCCCAAACTATTTGAATAAATTCTGATGGAAATTTTGTTTGATTTTCTCATTCCGTTAAGTTTTTATCGAAAAAAAAAGTCCACCTGGACTTTTGCTGCACCCTGTAGTTTCTTCTTTGCGTAGGAAAGAGGCTGTAGCAGACCGAGTTAAAAAGGCATCCAAAGCATTGTATGCTATGCTCCGTGCGGTAACTGTTAATGATCCTGGTATACTTACTGGTCAAGTGCTTTAAAACTTACGTAATGCCGCACTTGGACTATGCTTCGGAAATATGGAATCCATACTATGCAAGAGATTGTGATGATATAGAGAAAGTTTTGAGGAAATTCACTCGCATAGTTTACCATCGATGTTTCGCAAATGAAGTTAATACGAGGTCACTTCCTTCTTACCCCCAATTGACTTGCCCGCCTTGGATTCGTTTCTCTTTCCAAAAGGAGGGTATTTTCTGACTTAGTTATGGGTTTCAAGATCTTCCATGGACTGTCGATAATAGATAAAAAGCGATTTTTCAAAGAGACTATTCCAACGCGAACTAATATAAATAAATGGCTTATTAGTTCAGGGTAGCAAGAATACAGCTAGAAACAACTCTTATGGAATGCGAATATCCCGCCTTTTCAGCAAGCTACCTCGAAACTTGATTAATAGTATGAACCTGAAATATTTTAAGTCCCAATTAAAAAGTGGTGTTCTATCTACTCTTCTCTCGTCATGAATTCAGAACTAAATTTTTTTTCTGTCGTTCAAATCGTTCTACATATATAGGTTTGTTTGTTTGTTTGTTTTTCCCCCGTTCAATTCGCTATATTAAAGTCAAATTGATGTATCGCTTTTGTTATCGTATTTGACAATTGTTTAGCTGATCTATTCATTCCTCATTTTCAATTGTAATTAAATTTGTGCGTTATTGCATCGAAAGATGTAGATTTAAAAAAAATATATATATATATATGTCACAATATGTTCTTCAAAATGAACTTAAATCTTCTGCAAATTCAGATCATTTCAATTCAAGCGCTTTATCCTCGATGTCATGAGACATAGAGCATTTAGTAAAAAAACGGTTCGGTTTTGCTTGAGTAAAACGGTTCTATCTGCTGCTCCGGTTCCTGATACCGGAGGTGAGAACATATAGTGTGGTGTGGTTTGCCGATCTTGGTTTGGACATTACGGCCACAAGGTGTTTACTCCTGCTAGAGACCGGAATCCTCCCTTTTGGGCAACAGAAATGAAAAGCGAAAATTGAGTTGACTGCTCTCCGCCACCAAAAATTGAAGGAATTCTGCATGTGCAATATACAAAAATGACAAATGATTGAACTATCGCACAGAAAAAAGCTAGTCCTCCGGGCGGGATCGAACCCAGACCATCTCGACTCAAACCGGGAGCGCGTGTTACCATTACACCACGGGGACACATTGCTATTCCGTGCGATAGCGTTATACGAAAGGTTCTATGAGCATATGCCTTGTTCCATGAGCCTTGTTCTATGAGCCCCTCATATGCCCTGGGAGAACAAGGCATGTGAGCCTTTCATATAACACTATCGCACGGAATAGCAATGTGTCCCCGTGGTGTATTGGTAACACGCGCTCCCGGTTTGAGTCGAGATGGTCTGGGTTCGATCCCGCCCGGAGGACTAGCTTTTTTCTGTGCGATAGTTCAATCATTTGTCATCTTAACCAGGCGTCACTGCCTTAAAACTGTGTAACTTAGAATTTGAAGATTTTTCAATATACAAAAACAATTTTGTAACGTCTAAACCTTGTTTAACATATACATGATTGGGTTTTAAATGTTACGCGCGTACTACAAACTTTGTAAACAAGTACATTTATGTGTGTAATGAGTACACTTACATTAAATCTTCAAACAAATGATAAATCTTCAAAATTTGAGATGGTTGCATGGGTTCGAGTCCCCCCGATGACTAGCTTTTTTCCGTGCGGTGGTTTGATCAATTTGTCTACACTTACATTACTTATGAACCTCAGTGAATTCAGCGGCAGATTTTTAAAAATGTATGTAGCCCGATGTATTGCGGAAATTCAATTCAATTTTTTATTCCAGTTGTTCAAGTAACGTATGAACGTCCATGACAAAGGATGACTGACACAGTGTGTTTCAGTATTTAAACAACGAGAAACACACGTGTTATGAGCCTTCGGCATGTTAAATGGTAGCGTCAATCTAAAAGAGTGTGAGTTCCTGTGAGAATAAGGGGATGGTTGGATTAGGAAAAGATGTGAGTGGTCAAAAATAATGTTACGGTGAATTTTGAGTACTGAGTGACGCGCATCGTGGAGGTTAATTAGACAGTTAAAGTCTTTGTCGTGCCAGTCAAGAGATGCGGTGTGGTTTCGTGCAAAGAGTTCGGACGTTTCGCTTTATTTAAAGCATCATCAGCGATATGCAATTACCCTCAAACTTGGGTAATTAAACTTTCGCTGTTTTAAGACTTCTTCTGTTGAAGTGGTTTAATTACCCAAGTTTGAGGGTAATTGCATATCGCTGATGATGCTTTAAATAAAGCGAAACGTCCGAACTCTTTGCACGAAACCACACCGCATCTCTTCACTGGCACGACAAAGACTTTAACTGTTACGGTGAATGACTTTGTGAATGAAACAAATATCCTGAATGTTACGTCTATACTCCAGCGCAGAGAGAGATAATTTATTCAGGCGAGACTGATAGTTAGTAGATATAAAGCCTGCTCTTGCAAAAATACGCCTGGTATAACTTCTTTGAATCTTCTAGATTTCATGAACAAGCCCAATAGATGTTGGTGACCAAAGTTCGCTACCATATTCGAGCAATGGGAGTACGTATGTCTTGTAAGCTTTGAGCAACACTTCAACAGAAGAAGTCTTAAAACAGCGAAAGATAATGTTAGACATTCTTGTAGCTTTGAGGACGGTCTGGTTGACATGTTGATAAAATGAAAGTGAGCTGTTGAAAAAAACGCCAAGATCTTTTATAATTGTGCTCGAAGGTAAGACATCGCTTTCTATGTGGTATGTGGTGAGTAAGTTATTTGGTCCGCAGGACAGGATAAAACATTTTGAAACAGAGATGGTAAGGGACCAGTTCATAGAATAGTTATTCACTCTGTCCAGAGCTGTCTGGAGCAGAGAAGGTGAAGTGGAAAACAGTTTAATATCATCGGCGTACATGAAGCATTACACATCATCCGGAAGAAGATCACAAATATCATTTATAAATACAGAGAAAAAAAGTGGACCAAGGCAGCTTCCTTGTGGTACTCCGTTTGGACATGACTTGGCGCTAGATAAGCAATCATCAATTTGAACGCGAGAAGTTCTCTCAGATAAAAATGACATGACTTGGCGCTAGATAAGCAATCATCAATTTGAACGCGAGAAGTTCTCTCAGAAAATAAAGATGACTGAACACCAAGGCGATGAAGTTTGTGGAGCAGAAATCTGTCATCAACATTGTCGAAAGCTCTTGAATAGTGAATAAGACAGATGTCAAAAGGGATTTTCTTAGATAGAAATTATAGATAGATGGAATGCGCGTGAACGAGGGAGGATATAGTTGAGCGCTTGCAGCGAAAGCCGTTCTGGCAGGGGTGTAGAATATCATTCCTTTCAAGATAGTTATAGATAATATTGAATAGATGTTTCTCAAACACTTTCGACATCGAGCAGCATAGAGTGATTGGCCGGAAGTTATTCACATCTGACCTACTTCCCTTTTTATGTATTGGCTTCACAATTCCTACCTTCCAGGGAGAAGGGTAATGGCCGAGAGTTATGGAGTTGGAAAAGATGATGGATAGGGGGACGGAAAGAGATTCTTGACAATTCCGAATGAATACATATGTTAGGTATAGAGTTAGGGGAAGTGGTAACTCGAGGTGACAAGCGAGAAACAACCTTGTATACATAAAATGAAAATACGATATGATCATAAAACATCGAAAAAGAGCAAGAAATTGTGGGTAGGGCACATGAAACAGAAGAAACATTGAATGAAGCAAAAAATTCTGAGAATGTGTCCGCAATTCGAGGTGCAGAAGTCACAGGAAAATTATCGACCATCAGAGACGAGAAAGCTTGAGAAGATTTAGTTCTTTGTGCAAAAGCTTTATAAAACTTTTTGAAGTTTTTAGGCAATTTTAAGGAACTTTCGCGCTCACATTCAAACTTAAAAAACTTCTCTGTGAAGTTTCTTTCAAATTCTAGTGGTTAGAGATGAACCAGAGGAGCGTCTCTTACAGCGTTGTAAGTAACTGTAAAGTTTTCTTATCTTACGAGGATACTTTAGATGAGGCTTCTTCGCTTTGCGATAAGGAACGTGATTTGATATGAGGTTAACAAGAAAATTAGTGAGATGTTGGACACTCTGATCTATTGTTAATGAGGAGAAGATATTAGTCCAATTCACAGAAAATAGTACTTTTAATTATACTTCTTCCTCCTAGTGTGTATCCCGCGGCCGGGAGGAATGCACTGCATAAACTTCACTACGACTAATCGCCCAATCAGCGGTGTTTTCATTCTTCATACTAGCTGCCGCGACAAAACTGTTCCATTTTTAGTTGTCTTATTTTTAACAACGCATTTACACATGAATAAACAATTAAATACATGTCTACCCCGTATAGTTGCATTTATTTGTTGTTAAAAAGGTACATTTCGTCAGGTAGTTCTGTGAATGCATACGTATACTATGTTGTCTGTCTCTTGCCTCAGAGTTGAAGTCTTAAGTATGAATGAGAATGTACTGGATTAGATCTCTTGCCGCACCATGTTGACCTCAATTTTTAAATCTTGTAATTTTCAAAGGTTTTTTAATAGTTTTATTTCGCACTTTCTTTAGACAAATGAGTTCAGTTTCCAATCCTATAACATCTATGATCTGCTGAACGTTTGTCGGGCAGCGTGATTATAATGAAAAACTATCTGTGAATTCAACTTCTGGCAGTTTTTTCCGGTTGTTTATTTTAAATTAGTTCAGGTAGCATTAGCATCCACATCAGCTGCTTCTTTGAGATCCACTTTTTTGATATGATCCAGTTCCTAGGTACTTGAAACTTTTTCTATACACCTTGGCCTAGTAGTGATCCAAGGACTTAAATGACAAACCCTAAGTTTATGTCAAAGAAATTTATAACTACATAGAAAAAAACAATATTGCATCAGAACTTAGGATGAAATAAATAAAGCAGATACTGGATTTCTCTCTGTGCACTTCTGCATGCAGCAAGTGGTACTCTCCACCCTTATTTCAAATTTCGTCGAAAAGGCTGTTAAGACAGAGTCTAAGACCACGACGAGTTTGCTTAACAGCGAGCTTTCGGTGAAAGTTCACTGACAGGGGAAGCTCATACGATAAAGTTGGCCTAAAAGTTAGGCATCTCAAAAGATGTTATCGAGAAATAGAAGAGACGGGAATTTACTCAAGTTTCAAGCATTGTTTGTCAGTGTCTAAACAATTGTCTTCGAAATATCATTACAAAACTAGTCAGAACATCTTTTGGCATCATCAATATCTTCAGAACCTTTCAAGAATTTTGTTTTCGCTTTTTTTCATTTGTTACCAGTTTATAACCTGTTAATTTTTTATTATTAATTCATTATTTTTCGGTTGTATCCTTACCTTTACAAATTGTTTTACTCCCATTTTCGGTAGTTGTGGTAAGTTGTTTGATTTTGTGCGATAGTAGAGAAGTTGTTTAATACTTATCTGTGAGCCATCGCCATGTTCTCAACCAGATATTTTATATAAATATTTTTTAGATGCAAAAAAATAAATACTTCTCAAAAAACTACTATGAACACTGCAATTCGTGCAAAGCTGAAAAACACACCAATTCAACAGCTGAAAACATCTTTCAATCGTAGAAGTCAAGAAGTAAGCTCAACAACTCCTAACACCAACATCAACCTAATACCGAATTAAGGAATCCCCATTAACACTAACAAGTTCGCAAGCACAGATATGGTCAACAGTATGAATATGAAATTTTCCTTAGAGGTCATTTAGAGTTCATCCTTGCTTTTCTTTTCCAGCTTCTCGAGAAAGATGTCGAAGAAGAGAACGGCATTCGGGGGAACCGTCGGAGGTGATCCCTTCTCTCCATATCCTCAACAACATCACTCATTAGTTATTCCCGATTTCCCTTCTGCTGTTCAGACCATCTTCGTTAGTTCTTTTTCATAGAAATTGTGATTCAGCAACAAAAAAAACTCAAAAGGTGATCAGATTTTCTATGTTTTTCAAAAACATTGTTAAGGAGGAGTTGATGCTCTTTTAATCATATTTATTTAATTATTTGTTGAAATACATTTTGCAATGTAACAACACGAGGAAGACTCTGCTGACAAAACTAAAGATAATAAAAAAACAGAAAAAAACAAACAACGAGAACGAGAATGAACGACTATTATAAACTTTAATCGATGTTTAAGACCTCTGGAATATCCAGCAATGACAAATTCATCCGAAAACTTAGAATGGTTTGATTCCTGAGAAGACTGACCGGTAATTTCATAAAAAATCGAGATGTCCGATAGGCGAAAGAGTGAAAAAGTGAATTTCTGTTCGTGTGCCCTATATGGAAAGCATAGAAAGAGGTGCGACCGTTGTTACACTGTTTGAAAGTGTAAAATTTACAAACTGGAACGTCAGTGTAACCTTTGAGAATTTTGAAAGCCAAAAGAATATCAGCTTCTAATCTTCTTGCTTAGAGAGATGTCAGGTTAAATCTTATCAATCTACTTTCATAATTGCACCACTCCGTGAGTGCAACACAACGTAACTGTAGTAATTTTGTGAACACATGTTGAACATTCTCTAATTTTCTGATCAAGGTAATTTTGTGGGGAGACCAAACAACGGAAGCAAAGTCTAGCACCGGCAGAACATAGGTTTTAAAGCATATAATATATGGTGCTGCTATTTTTATCGATAGTGATCTGAATAAGGCATAGACAATTTTCAATGCTCGTCTTGTTACCTGTTCAATATGGAAAACAAATGAGAGCTCATTATCAACATAAACTCCTAAATCACGAATTGGCATTGTTAATTTATTGCTACATGGAAAAAACAAAGAAATGAAGACATATCATTTTGGCTTCAACACAAGAGGGCCCGGTTCGCAATTAACTAAGAGCAACTAGGAAGATAAACGCCTTGGTTGTGTCTCTTGAGTAGTGTTTATCGGTTCCTTGTTAAATACGTCAAAAGGGACTTTTTTTCTCCAGAAAGTTATTTGACTGGTTCAAATTCCGTAATAGTAACCGAGCTCTGGAGGGATGATCACTTTGCGTTTTTCCCCCTCGCACATCCCAGTCATGGCAATGTCAATGCCAGCGATGACTTCCTAAGAATTTGTTTCTTCATATTCTTTTCAAAAGTCTGTGAAACACACAAGAAGCTCCGGATTAAGATTCAAAAATACATTTAAAGCATAACACACATTTTTAAACAATTTAAATATTAAATTATGTAAATAGGTTTTTAATTCATGAATTTCTTTTTCAATACTAAAGTTTTGCTAGTATGAAGCCTTCTGCTGAATCACTCGTAATTCTTCTTTACATCATGCCACAATCATAAGAAAATAAATTTTTTTGGTAATACAGACAATGAATAATCTTCCAAGTTTATTGATTTCTTCCAAGTTTATTGATTTCTTCCAATTTTATTGATTTCTTCCAAGTTTATTGATTTCTTCCAAGTTTATTGATTTCTTCCAAGTTTATTGATTTCCAAAGAGCAAAGCAAATGAAAAGAAACTCAGGTAAACTTATTCTATTAGCAATTATGCACTGAAGAAAAATAACTCCTTGAAAAAACAGAAAGTTCATTAAAATTTATTTTTTTGGTTTTTGTTCATTGTTGATCAACGAACTCCTTTTTGAAGGGTGAAGATGAAGGGAGCATCGCGTTCAGAGGAAGAGTCCACGTATTTGCCCCCCTCCAAGTGCAGAGTGTACTGCTGGTGGATCTTGTCCCCGGGCGCCGACTTCTTACACTTTTCAGGCTCGATTTGATGAGTCACCTGAGAGTCATCAATTTTTCCTGACTCGTTTATTGTCACCCTGTTTTCTCCGTGAATATATAGCGAAAAAATCAATTTTTTTTGCGGTTTTTAAAACTAAAACAAAAGTGGACACAATGATTCTCGGTCCCGTAATGTCAAAGCTGTATTTTTACGCGTAAATACCGCAAGAGATTGCCGGTTCTTCGAGAGATAGACAAAAAACAGACACCTCGGATAAAAACTTCCGCTTTTTGTTAAAAATTACAGCTCTCGCTGAGAAAGGCTGTTTTTATCTTTCTACATTCATACGTTCTACATGTAGCTTCAGGTTTCGATTTCAGTAATTAAGGGGTTCGCAAGTTGGACGAGTTCTCAGGTTCTTCGGTTTTTTCCACAGCGATTTACGAAAAAAACAAAAATTTCTGGTGACCTCTATGGTAATTCCGTCGTCCGTCACCCATTTGTCGCCTGGAACGGCTCGGAAAATGTCCACGAGTTGGACGGTGTAGTACAATGTCTGGTCTCCATCAATCTTGTTTCTGGGCAAGTTTGCGTTTTTAACAGCCCCCAACCACATCAAAACTCTTTTTTTTTTGTATAAACTGTTTTAATTAGACAAAAGGTTCAAAAATATCTAAATATCTATCCCCTAATTAAAGAAATAGAGAAAAATTACATTATAATCTATTTCAAAAAACAAGGCTACATTTTCAATGTTTTTCTCAAATTTTTTAAACAATAGAAAAGAAAAAAAAACTACTTGACAATCAAATAAAAAATCAACAAAAAAAACCAAGACCGGATAGCTTTTTATGTACTCCCGCAAAAATATCTTTAAGTGAATCCCGAAAAAGAAGCAAATGGCTGTTCGGTTAAACAGAAAACAGGTTTTCACCCAAGGGATCTCCTCTCTTGAAGAGAACTCTCCCACTCTGCTGCTCCACTTTTTACAAGAAACCACTTGATTATAAACTGAGATTACGGTGTATTTCTTCAATTACTCTTCCGTTGTTAGGTTGCTATCATGGAGGGGCAGCAACCAACAAAAATAGTGGCGTGAACTAAGTGGGCTGACTGACTTGCTGTTCCCGTCTGCGCCGAAACCAATGGCAGGAGGAATGACGACCTTCCGTTTCTCTCCAATGCACATCCCAGTCATGGCTCGTTCCATTCCTTTGATGACCTGACCACTTCCCAGTTTAAAGACGTATCTGAACGGAATCTTCACTTTTTTAACTCATGTGTCTTCTTGAATCATGTATTTCTCTCAGAAGTCACAAAAAGAGACACTTTTATTTTTCCGGTGATTCCCTTTTGATTGTATGAAATTGCCTCACATACTGGCATTATTGTTCTATCAACCGATTTAGTAGGAAACGTATCTAGAAACTGGAACAGTGTTGCTATGCTGATGATAGCTAACTGGCATGTGAAGATAACTTCTATGAGCAATCAAAATGATCCAAATTCGTGTCATGTTTGGAAATTGTTCTATCACCATCATACATATATGTATGTAAATATATGTATGATCATTGAAGCGAATTTGAGCTCATCAGCTCTTGTAAAACTAACGGGTCCTTGTTGAAGTTGGAGCCAACTTCTTTGCCGTCCTTGTCCGTGAGTTTATACCATTGATAGAGAACGTCACCTTCTTGTGATTTTCGCAAGCACTTCTCGTCCTAAGAAGAAAAAACTAACTTATAGTCGAAATAAACAAGGGCAAGTCCTTGTAGGTCTCGCCTTCCATGATGCTACAGCCCACAAGTTCACACCTTCGCAAGGGACCGGTTCATCGTCACCGGTATCGAGCACGTCCTCAGGTGGCGGATAGAGGGATTTCTCTTTTCACATGTACATTTAAGATACCGGGCTTGCCCGTTGCGGACCAAAATTGGATAGTATAGTTCGTTACAGGAGGGCGATGCGGGACTGGGCTGGGCATGCCACCGGATAAAACATCAGCCGATACTCCCCTATACTTTTTAATGGCGATTCGAGGCGCCAGTAAAATAGCCTCTTGCATTTATCCGGTCAACAAATGGGTCTCGCTAAGAGGATCGCTGACTGTGGTGCGAATGTAGATGTAGAAATATTCTCCGGACTTAAAAGGATCCTCACCAACCTATCCCAAAGAACTCCCCTCGACAGGACCTATGGGCGAACAACAACAACAACAACAGTCCTTGCAGGTGAAACAAAAAACTTTCGAATGTGTTTTTTATTGGGAAAGAATAATTCGAAAGCGGACCGAATGAATAAAATGGTTGGCTTCTTCTCACGCAGCCCTCGAATGCTCTAGAAGTGAGACCCTGGAGAAATTATAATTTAATCTTCTTCCTCTCACCTGAGATAACGAAAAATAACACTTTTTGGGTTTATTTGAAATTTAAAATTTCAATTATAAACCTTTTCCTGGATTATGTTTATGTTTCAATTTTCGGATGACCAAAACCTGACTTTGACTGGTCGAACTATTTTCACTTCGAGACCGTCTTCGTCCTTCCAACTCAGCTTCTGCTCCTTTTCTTCCCCAGCCACTGACGCGAAACTGGAGAAGGCGAGTAACAGAAGTGGCCACATCGGATTCCTACCTCCAACTTTGGGCTCTGGTTATATGCCAATTGCTATTTTACAAACGTTGCACGAGCCAACTGCTGCGATGAAATTCAGAAGAATTTCGGGTTACAGTTTGAGAAAACCATTCTCCTTTCCTAACCCTACGTGTGAACGCATCCATTTCAGTAGTATTGCGTGTACAGTTTCGGTCAGTAATAATCCGAGAGACGTTATATAAATCGTAAACTTGAGATTTAAATAATAATAAAAAACATTATTATACATTCTAACCTATCGACTCGATTTTCTCTTCTCAATTTTTTTAAAAAATTGATCACAGTAAAGTATGAAGCATATACAGCTTTACTTACATGATTACACTGGTTAGTTCTGAGCGCTAAAAGTACAGCTTTCATCGAAATTGTACCACGAGAGGATTGAGGGGACAGCGAATAGGATCAACGGTTGGATGATGAGAATGCGTGTCCCTGACTTCTTTGCATGAGACTTTTATGTCTCTCTCTCTCTTTTTCACTTTCTTCAGAAAACGTTTTTGTAATTTGCAGTTGCAAAGAAATAAAGCAAGAGAAATTGTGCATTATCCATAGAAGATTCAAAGGAAGGGAGAAGAAAAGAGAGAACTATAGAGATACAACGAAAGAATGAAAACTTCAAGTACGCTTGGCTAATAATAAGAGAATCGAACCAAAACTTCTTCTAAGGGCGTAGAAGAGAGAAATCCTGTTTAGGAAGTTACAGGGAGATGCGAAGGGACGCGTGGAGACATTGAGTTGGTCTCTCAGTCCGATTCTTTTCGTTTATAAGAGACAGGAGAGTGGTAGAGAAAGGAAGATTTCGTTTGAAGAGCGAATTACTTGAAGGGGTTCAACTATAAAAAGGGGTTCAACTATAAAAAGGGGTCAACTATAAAAAGGCCATGGAAACAGGAGAAGGGGAGAAGATAAAAATTTGTAAAAGAAAACGACAGTCGACTATGAGAAAGAAAAGAAAAAATTTGAGCTTGATCTTACTATAACTTTTTTATTTATGGCCAAAAGCTCAGGCTTTTTCTGAGTAGAAATTGTAACCTTCCACCGGTAACTTCCTTATTGATATGCTTTGCCATTGTTAGTTATGTTAAGTGTGATGATACAAAAAGTAACAGGGCTAATTTTCTTTATCGCTTTGTTTTAATCTCGATAACTACCAAAGAAAGTATCTATACAACATGAAACATTATCTATACAAATATTATCAAACAATTCAATCGTTTCTAAACAAATTTAATTATTAAGTCAAACAGCAAACAAAGAAATGGTACTTTGTGTTGTTGATCTCTCGATGTAGGTAAGCCTGCCTCTGTACGAGTTGGGTATTAATATCACTCCAAATAAGAGTGCTCTCATCAGAGAAAGATTGCTTCCCTACAAAACCAGCAAATATGTAATCACATCAAACCGAATCAATCACAAGCTTACTCAATGGAGCGTCGTGTCAACTTGATACCCACACAATGGGAAATGAAATGATCACACGAAAGGCGATTTGGGGGCTGGTAATTCCAGTTTTTGATTGAAAGTAAAATTACTGAAAAGTGAAAACCGAAATATATGATTTTTTTCAACAAAATCATTACATCAATAAACCTGAGACAATAGTATCTGGTTTAAATCTCAGTACTTTACCATAATGGGATTAAATGGCTCGAAAAGGAACTGAATTCACGAAGTACATATTTACATATTTTTGCACAGAACGAACTGATGAATTGAGCTTCTCATTACCGTAAAATGTTCAAAGAAATGGCTGTAAAACGAAACTCAGAGAAGAATAGAAAAATAAAAAGATGGTAAAGGTTAATTAGAAAAAAAGAATCTTGCCGGTTGTTGGTTCAATATCACACAAAAACCCTACTGTATCTGCATACAAAAACTATTTGTACAAAGCAAGTTTATTGACTGTGTTCAAAGGAAAAAGATGTGACGCGTTGCTTGTACATAAACGTCAATGAAGCGTAACTTTCGAGTAAGCTTTGTACATATCATGTAGTACAGCAGTCAACGCATATCACCTCGAACAACAAACTTGGTTGATATCAATAACACGGAAAATGTGAAACGTTAGATTTTTTTCTTATTGCATTAAAAATTTTTTGTATTTTACATCACCTTTCCTGTTTTGGTTCAAGATGATTTCTTATTTGAGAAATCTTTCAAAGAGAATCAGTGAAAATGAGAATTATGTGATCAAGCTAATGTTTGTCGCATTTTTTTGTTGTTGATAATGATGAAATGATGATCTCATTAATATTTCACATGCACCGAACATGCTCGAGCTAATCGAATTCACATTTCATTTTTATGGTCACGCATAAAATGACTGTAAAACGTTATTCTCACGAGAAAAGGCCGTAGACCTGCCCTTTTCATACTCTCACCCAATTGCCCAATGGTTCGCTACAACTGGTTCGCTAGATACGGTGAAGACAGTATCTCATCACAATTTGGTCGAAGATCCGGATTCTTGCTTGTCAACCAGCTTACGAATTCACTCTGCAATTAGAATATGATAAAAAAAAATTTGAAATATGCATTGAAGAACTTTAACAAATTTCCCGTCGGTAATAAACATAAAGAACAGTTAATTTAAAAACTACAATTTATATGTCTATGTATTGTAGAATCTTCTCACAACATTTTTCAGGAACGGCAACTATTATTTTTTTAAATTTTTTTTATAAATACTGAATTTTTCATATTTCCGTTTGAAAAATGCCTACACGGTATTTGTAATGGTAGAACTATTGGAGATATTGCGGTTGAAATGTGATACAATAAGATGAAACATCAATGCATTCAGTAGACACCTGATCTGAGAATGATGTAAGCAAAGAGCGGGAAATGAACCTCGGCGGGTCGACTCCGCAGATCCTCTGGTTGGACTCCTCTTTGCAGATCAGCCAGCACTTTCGAGCGCTCCATCAGCGTTTGAAACGGAATGCACAACTCGGTGTAAATGAGTCCCAGAGAGAACACATCCACTTTCGCTGTGTATGGAAGATTTGCCAACTGCAAGACATGAGTAAGAGTTTAGAAGAACGAAACGTCATCAATCATTACATCTATATGTATACTCTAATAGATTCATCTCTACCTGCCCTGTGAAAGTCTTCCATAATCAAGGTCATTATGATGCATCAAGACACTAGGGATCAATATATATCAGAACACAGAATAAATCTCGGCTCTTATTCCCTCATGGGCAAACCCTGCGTCTTTTCTTGCAGACATTGGAATACTAGACGAAAAATTGGCTTTAAACGCAACGGTTTCGAAAATTTTCTTGATAGGTGATCATTTTTAGCATCAGAGACTCCGGTTCGTGAGAAAATCATGGGCATAATAGACGCCAGACAGTGCAGAGTGGAATTTTTTTGATACGGTCTCGTTAGCCTTTTGCGAACATTTTTTTACATCAAAAAATAAGTTTTACATTAAAAAATTATTTTCACATTAAAAAACTATTTTAACATTAAAAAACGCTTAGGCTTAGTAAAAGTTTACGCTAACGAGGCCGTACGGCTTAGGCTAACGAGGCCGTACGGCTTAGGCTAACGAGGCCGTACGGCTTAGGCTAACGAGGCCGTACGGCTTAGGCTAACGAGGCCGTACGGCTTAGGCTAACGAGGCCGTACGGCTTAGGCTAACGAGGTCGTACGGCTTAGGCTAACGAGGCCGTACGGCTTAGGCTAACGAGGCCGTACGGCTTAGGCTAACGAGGCCGTACGGCTTAGGCTAACGAGGCCGTACGGCTTAGGCTAACGAGGCCGTACGGCTTAGGCTAACGAGGCCGTACGGCTTAGGCTAACGAGGCCGTACGGCTTAGGCTAACGAGGCCGTACGGCTTAGGCTAACGAGGCCGTACGGCTTAGGCTAACGAGACCGTATCACGAAAAATGCCATTCTGCACTGTCTGGCGTCTAGTACGCCCATGAGTATATAAGAGCCTAAATTTATTGAGACGAAAAATATTGTTGGTTGCTCGAATTTGTTAGGTCAGTTTTCTCGGTAAAAGTAAGTTTCGAGATTAGGTGGAGCATAATCCGTTCTGAATTTATTTGTCATTTATGATGGAGAAGGATGCATTTAGATAAAGAAAGCACACATGACTTCTACACGTGTAAATCATACTTGCATGTAAATTTTTGATTATCTTGATTTAAAATGAAAAATCATGCTGATATTGAAAGAAGTCTGGAGTTGTAGTGAATAACCTGCTCAGGGCTCATGTATCCTCTTGTTCCAACGTTATCTGTATGAATGGATGCATTCGATTCGTTTCGGTCGATGATACACTTTGCATTGGCGCCCCCATCAAGCCCACTCTTCGTCACCAAGCCAAGGTCGCCGATTTTCAGCGAATCCGCACTTCCGAAGAACACGTTTTTAGGCTGAAAATACGTATCTTAGCAAATAATAAAGAATAAACGTATCAAGTGCTAATATATGAAATAATGTTTTATTACACTAGTATAAACCGCAAGTTTTTTCAAGGGATATGAATGAAAATCAAGGTAAGATCTATTTGAAACCCTTTTGCACAGCAGTAATCAATCTGCCATCAAAATGAAGAAAAGAACAAAATGAAACAATTTTTTTTACAAAATTGCAGAAAAAACCTTGTTTTACAAAATATTATTCTGTCACTTTCTCTTATTACGTTCCTTACTTTGTCAAACAAATGAAACCTCGATCTGATAAAAAGATCATATCAACATGGCAACCTTAATGTCACGATGAATAAGGCCCTGGTTATGAATGTAGGCAACCGCACTGGCAAGCTGCCGCATCCAAGACTTCATCCTGGATATCTCTCTGGATGCGGCTGTTTTGTTAGCGAGGAGCCAGTTTGAAAGGGTCAAGTCCAAGCACAACTGCAATAGCGAGCCATTCTTTCGATTACTTGCTAGGCTCGAGAAAGTAAGGAATCACTTAATCGAGAAAGTAAAGGAAAGGTTTCGTCAAAGTATTTTAATTTACTGTAATTGAATCACATATTTGTCATTAACTTCTAAGATTCAGCTACTGCGAGACGACAGACAGATGGATGGAGGGAATCAGAGAGATTCAGCTACTGCGAGACGACAGACAGATGGATGGAGGGAATCAGAGAGATTCAGCTACTGCGAGACGACAGACAGATGGATGGAGGGAATCAGAGAGATTCAGCTACTGTGAGACGACAGACAGATGGATGGAGGGAATCAGAGAGATTCAGCTACTGCGAGACGACAGACAGATGGATGGAGGGAATCAGAGAGATTCAGCTACTGCGAGACGACAGACAGATGGATGGAGGGAATCAGAGAGATTCAGCTACTGCGAGACGACAGACAGATGGATGGAGGGAATCAGAGAGATTCAGCTACTGTGAGACGACAGACAGATGGATGGAGGGAATCAGAGAGATTCAGCTACTGCGAGACGACAGACAGATGGATGGAGGGAATCAGAGAGATTCAGCTACTGTGAGACGACAGACAGATGGATGGAGGAAATCAGAGAGATTCAGCTACTGTGAGACGACAGACAGATGGATGGAGGGAATCAGAGAGATTCAGCTACTGTGAGACGACAGACAGATGGATGGAGGGAATCAGAGAGATTCAGCTACTGCGAGACGACAGACAGATGGATGGAGGGAATCAGAGAGATTCAGCTACTGCGAGACGACAGACAGATGGATGGAGGGAATTAGAGAGATTCAGCTACTGTGAGACGACAGACAGATGGATGGAGGGAATCAGAGAGATTCAGCTACTGTGAGACGACAGACAGATGGATGGAGGGAATCAGAGAGATTCAGCTACTGTGAGACGACAGACAGATGGATGGAGGGAATCAGAGAGATTCAGCTACTGCGAGACGACAGACAGATGGATGGAGGGAATCAGAGAGATTCAGCTACTGCGAGACGACAGACAGATGGATGGAGGGAATCAGAGAGATTCAGCTACTGCGAGACGACAGACAGATGGATGGAGGGAATCAGAGAGATTCAGCTACTGCGAGACGACAGACAGATGGATGGAGGGAATCAGAGAGATTCAGCTACTGCGAGACGACAGACAGATGGATGGAGGGAATCAGAGAGATTCAGCTACTGTGAGACGACAGACAGATGGATGGAGGGAATCAGAGAGATTCAGCTACTGCGAGAAGACAGACAGATGGATGGAGGGAATCAGAGAGATTCAGCTACTGTGAGACGACAGACAGATGGATGGAGGGAATCAGAGAGATTCAGCTACTGCGAGACGACAGACAGATGGATGGAGGGAATCAGAGAGATTCAGCTACTGTGAGACGACAGACAGATGGATGGAGGGAATCAGAGAGATTCAGCTACTGTGAGACGACAGACAGATGGATGGAGGGAATCAGAGAGATTCAGCTACTGTGAGACGACAGACAGATGGATGGAGGGAATCAGAGAGATTCAGCTACTGTGAGACGACAGACAGATGGATGGAGGGAATCAGAGAGATTCAGCTACTGTGAGACGACAGACAGATGGATGGAGGGAATCAGAGAGATTCAGCTACTGCGAGACGACAGACAGATGGATGGAGGGAATCAGAGAGATTCAGCTACTGCGAGACGACAGACAGATGGATGGAGGGAATCAGAGAGATTCAGCTACTGTGAGACGACAGACAGATGGATGGAGGGAATCAGAGAGATTCAGCTACTGCGAGACGACAGACAGATGGATGGAGGGAATCAGAGAGATTCAGCTACTGTGAGACGACAGACAGATGGATGGAGGGAATCAGAGAGATTCAGCTACTGTGAGACGACAGACAGATGGATGGAGGGAATCAGAGAGATTCAGCTACTGTGAGACGACAGACAGATGGATGGAGGGAATCAGAGAGATTCAGCTACTGTGAGACGACAGACAGATGGATGGAGGGAATCAGAGAGATTCAGCTACTGTGAGACGACAGACAGATGGATGGAGGGAATCAGAGAGATTCAGCTACTGTGAGACGACAGACAGATGGATGGAGGGAATCAGAGAGATTCAGCTACTGTGAGACGACAGACAGATGGATGGAGGGAATCAGAGAGATTCAGCTACTGCAAGACGACAGACAGATGGATGGAGGGAATCAGAGAGATTCAGCTACTGCGAGACGACAGACAGATGGATGGAGGGAATCAGAGAGATTCAGCTACTGTGAGACGACAGACAGATGGATGGAGGGAATCAGAGAGATTCAGCTACTGTGAGACGACAGACAGATGGATGGAGGGAATCAGAGAGATTCAGCTACACTGCGAGACGACAGACAGATGGATGGAGGGAATCAGAGAGAAGAGGCTTAATCAAAAAAAGAGATACAGCATGAGAGAGCAGAGTGCGTGGGGAGCTTCAAGAATAGAACTCAAACTCCTAGTCTCCCAAGACAGGCTCAGGGGCAAACTAGAAAACTTAATGCTTTTTGAACTGTCTGGTTTTTTTTGCAACCTAGCTGCGTGAAAAAGTTTAGAAGCTTGAAGAGCTCGATTATCAAGTTTGTTCTTTTCCCCAATGAAGTTATTAAATGTTTTGTTTTTGAAAGATATAATGTGAAAAATTTACTGTTGAAAATGTATGCTTAGTGGAAAAGAGGAACTTTCTCATATTCAAAGATTCCATTTTATTTGGGAGCTTACCTGCATTTGAATGTACAGGTAGACTGAGTCGTTTGAGCTCTTGGTCGGATGCAACTCTTCATCAACAGACGTTACCAGCGCCAAATCCGTACCAAGTTTAGGATACTGTGAGGAAAACATTCAATCGAGAACGCGAAAGTGACTACATATTCTGGTATTAATATAAAATTTTAAAAGCAGATTATATAAATAAGTTCCGAGGCGTGCGGTGATGATAAATAACATCCAACTCCGAGGCAATAGAAGAAAAAAACTTTTCAAAAGAAATTGGAAAAATTGACTCCGGTACCTCTTAATTTTTTTTTGTGCAAAAGTTTCACTTGAAAACGGAATTCCCTAATTTGCCTCTAACGTGGATCAGCAAAACTCAGTTTTAGACTTTATGTATATGAAATATAAGAACTTGAAACTGGTAAAATTTAAAAAAAAGAGTTCTTCAGTGAAGACAAATTTGCATAGATGTTCGGAAAAAAAGGATACTGAGCAAACAAACTTTTCGAGAAGATGGAGACCTTTCCTTTTCTTTGCAGTCGTACTCAAAGACAATGCTCTCGGATGCTTCTTCAGGACATGACCCTCCTGGAAACTATTGTCATTATGCAACGACTGACTATTCAATTAACAAATGTATTATTTGGTGTTTTTGTTGGGTAGTTCATACTACAAATGTTATTTACAAAAATATGTATCAGCGCTGAAGAAAGATGAAGTCAATATCCAAATTGCTCAATCAATGATGTTCGATATTCGTTAAGATCAATATGTTTTGATTTTTCTAAAATTATAACTTTTTACCAAGCAAAATAATTGTTTAAAAATACATTAATTAGTTGTCTTTATGGAAGAAGTTTCTACGGCAAAAAAAGTTACGGCAAAAATTTAGAAGTCAAAATGAGAAGTTTAAAAACACTTCACGATCGATATTAGCAGTAAAAAGTAGGTCCGGGCGTTGTATATTGGTAGTTTGCGCGACTATTGTGGAGAGCGAAGCGAGTTTGACCCCTACCTCGGACACATTTACCCAAACCAAGGGGGTTTAAGAAATGTTCTCTCTCTCCAATGCTACTACACACACACTAGCAGTGACCCAGCGGGCAGCCAGATGCGGGACAGACCCGAGATAGTTCTGCCCCGCATCTCAGGGAGCGCGTACCAGGGTGTTTTTCAGAACCCGCTCAACTTTTTTCAAGCGCTTAGATTTTAAAAATTTCAGAGTTCTACATTCAATTTTCCCAATGATTTGGACTTTCCGAGAAATTTTTTTTATCGCATAGATTTCCTTGTTTTTGGGGTTTATGGAGAGCGCCTAGATTTTTTTCACCAGCAGTTCCAGTCAGAGAAAAATTCTGGGGCTTACCCTGCCACAAGGCGAGAACAAACACGATTCTTATTACTATTAGCAGTGGAAACTAGGCGAGCGCCCGCTCTTTCAGTGAGAGATGTAAAGCTGCCGTAGAATAGCTTTTGCCTTTGAAGCTTTCATCCATATTTAATCTTCAGGCGTTACTGTCTAATTGAGTACTCGGTTTGTTTCTATAGTTTGTTGCGGGTGAGCGTAGAACTTCGCCCACCATGGTTTCCTCCAATGATGCCATCGGAAAGATCTGAATCTGAGTCGGAGGAAGAGACTGCTTCGAAAGCGGTTTCTTCTGCTCCTCCACCCATTCCGCCGTCCATCCAGGAGTCTTCTTCCGAACCCTCCCCGAGGGAAAGCGGCAGACTGTAATTTCATTTCTTCTAGCATATAAAAAATGAAACTATTTCATGAAAGCTACTTTTTTTCTCATCAAAATAGTGAGCAGGTTCAAGGTAGAATGAGAAATAGCCAAGATAGCTGAAAGGCGCGCATCAAAAATTTGGTCGCGTCGTTGAAAGGCCTTCTAAAAATACACACAACAGCTGCCAAGAATCTTACGATCTGATGATTCAAAAGAAGAAAAGAGATGCGATACTGGAGAAGAATACTTCAAAACAACTTGTCATAATCTTCACTTTCATTCTACATGTATATGCATATTTGCGATTTCTGTGCGATTGGGAGGAAGAACTCAAAGGTTGATATATATCAAAAATGCATATCAAAAATTCCTCAAAAGATTCAGAAAGCCTGGAAGAAAACAAAAAAATCCAGCCCCTTTTAATGATTGAATTAAAGACTAATAAGTAAGAAGTATCACAAAGATGAATAGTATGGTTCATTTGATTAGAAGTTCATTTGTTTAGGAAGATTGAAAATTTTCAGCTACGACCATCTTATAAAAGAAGGCTCGAGATGTTCAATCTAGCCACATTGTTGTCTCGTAGAACTATAGCTGACATAGTATTCTCGTATAAGATTCTTAATGGTCTCATTGATATACCGGTCAGCAAAATGTACACTTTCAAACCCTGCAATTGCCGAAAATCTAGATTTGCCTTCCATATTCCACGCACCCGCAGAAAGCCACTCTTTCATTCCTTTGCCTTCCGTTCAGCTAGATTCTATTGTAAACTTCCTGACAATGTTGTTATGGCCCCCAATGTTACCGTTTTAAAAAATACATTAAGGTCTGTTGATCTCGTAAAATTTCTTGATTTACAGGAAACCAGTCTGTAAACTTCATTACTCCAATGTTTATGCGTTTACTACACTCCGAGTGTTGTCACATTTTGATAAATGTGTTCAATAAATAACCATAATTACGAGTTTCTCTATTTGTTTTCATTCTTCTCCTTTTCTTTCCTTTCATTTCCATGTGTGGTCAAATTTTAAATAATGTATGAATAAATGAATAAAAAAATAAATAAATAAATAAATAAATAAATAAATAAATAAATGAATCAATACACATACCTTTCAGAAGGAAATGATTCGATTTTGTCTTCTTTCTCGCTTGGATGAGTGATCTCGGCTTCCGCCCTAACCCTCTTCTTCTTGCGTGAGCCCAGTCGACTAAGGATTTCCACATCCATCTTTCGCTTAAAAAGTTTTTTCACACAAACATTTTTGAAAAATACGTACAGTGCAGAAAAAAAATTTATTAGCAGTTGTTCAAAAAGCAAACAGCAAAATTAGGTGGTCGGTAATTTACATGATGAGAGTAAAAAATTGTTCTTTTTTTCATTTTTGCAAAGTGAATTCTTTGAACTATGTATATGTAGTCTTCGTCGCAGAAATTTTTCTTATCATAATTCAGGTCTTAGATGTGAGAAACGTACTACACAGCCTACATTCGACTATATGAAAGAAAAAAACATTTTTTGTGCGTTTTCCGGATTTACGAAAAAAGCTCACCTGCCAGCCTTCAGGAGGCCTTTCTAGCCAGGTATGATAGTATCGGATGATGCCCACATGGTCTAGTTTGGCCATGGCACGCACTTCTCTCAGCACACGCTGCACCGCTTCCTCGCTGCAACAACACAAGGCCGATTGTTGCAACCCCTGGTCGGATTGATTAAGGCCAAATTTTCCAGGCTTTTCTCTTCCCTTTGAACTTAAAAACATTAAAATTCTTTTGCTTAAGTGAAGCCTTTCTTTGTATTTAAAGAAAGCTTAAAATAAAGAGGCCCTCTCAGATTTCATGTTTTTCTTCTTACAACGCAATATCAAGATGTTAAATCTTCAAAAGTGAAAAAAAATTCGCAGTAAATTGAAAGTATGACCATTCTCGTTTCAGTTTGAAAACATCTAAAATGGAGCAAATGAAGAAAAAAAATTCGACTGAACAACTTAGTCATAGGCTGAACTTGAGCAGTTCATGAACGAGATTTTACCGAGACCCGAATTCATATGCGTGAAGCAGTCCTTTCGCTAAAAATCAGTTGTTTATTTCTTAAATATAATTGCTTTCATTCTCTTCTGATAGGAACTTGAACGAGAACGAGCCTGTTGCTAACGGAAATGCGCTTGACAGCGTATGGACACTCATCCAGCTTGTTGAGAGCTTTGAAGACCACCCCAAAACCACCCCGACCAAGCACACGAAGAGGCTCGAAGTCAACCAAAAACCTGTAATCATTCATTGATGCGGATAAATTTCTAAAAAATAAAGGAAATGTATACAAGGTGAAGAAAGAGAAAAGGAGGAAAATGAGACTGAGAAAAGGGAAAGAGCGAGAGAGAAAAAGAGAGAGAGTAAGAGAGAGAGAAAGAGAGAGAGAGAAAGACAGCTACCATAGTCAATACCGTGCTTTTGCACTTCAGAAATCGTATGAAAAATCAAATTGTGTGTACAAAGTTGATATACAAAGATTCAGCTAGATTCTTTCGAAATTTCAACCAAACATCCACAGCTTACTCGAATTATCCAGTCTCGATAACAGAAGAAGTTGATCAGAATATTCAAAGTACAAATAAGATCGGCGTTCTACTTAGACGGGAGATAGGCGTTCTACTTAGACTTCTCGCCTTCGATGGTGCTACAGCCCAGGAGTTCACACCATCGCAAGGAACCGGTTTATCCTCACCGGTATCTAGCGCGTCCTCAGGTGGCGGGTATAGGGATATCTCTTTGCCCAAGTGCATTGGAGATAGCGGGCTTGCCGGTCACGGACCAAACATTTGAAACTATAGTTCGTCAAAGAATGGTGTTGCCGGACTGGCCTGGGCACGCCACCGGATGAAATATCAGCCGATACTCTCCTATAATTTGTAATGGCGAGTCGAGGCGCCAGTAAAATAGCCTCTTGTCCTTCTCCGGTTAACAAATGGGTCTCGCGAAGAGGATCGCCGACTGCGGTGCGAGTGTAGACGGAAAAAATTTCTCCGTACTCAAGAGGACCCTCACCAAACTATCCCAAAAGACTCTCCTCGACATGGGCAAACAAAAACAACAAAAACAACTTAGAATGGAAGTCAGCTGCGCTGGCTGAAGAAGGGGTGGCACTGCTTATCGTTGACGTGTTTCTCCTCCGCCTCTCAGGCCCCTCACTCACACTTCCTTCGGAAGAGAAGCTCTCCTTTCTTGGCGATTCGAAAAGCTCCTCAACATTTTCTGGATGTACTAATCAAAAAGGTTCCCACCAATAGAACCTAGGTTTGGTGTGCGTTCAATTTCTCACCGAACACTATATGAAAATGGTTCATGACATATCTATTCTTCCCGGTAACACTACTTTAGTTAAGTTTGGGGTAAAAACATTTTGGACCTCATCATTCATTATTGTTGACTTCTTTCGCCATCACACCTCCCCATAACTCACTGTGGTTCAGAACAGCGAAGTGAAAAAACATTCCGGTTCTCTGCTTTGCCCAGGTTAACTTTGACAAAAGATTTTATAAATGCGATGAATCTCATTCCAACCCTTCAGTTTGACGGAAAAGAAGTTTAGAACTCATGAAATACCCTACTAGGATAAGAAAAACGTCATTGAACGCTTTATTACTTCAATGATTTATGTACCATAACCTTAAGACGTGGAATAATACAGAGACCGGCGCTCCTTTAAAAAAAACTATTATGATTTCCAAGATCTGTTCTTTCTTAAAGACATACTTTTCTAATCCTTTCGCAGATAAGACCAGAGTCGAAATGATGAAACCAGTGCTTTAAAAGCTAACTTTCGCATCACAGTTCCGGCTTTTCGAAACACTTTTCATGTCTCGAGTTGAGGCTGAGGATGCGGAGGATTCTAGAGACGGAGTACTTTCCATTGCAACATCATCAGGATTAGACACCATCTGTAAATTAGTCATATCATTAAGAACGAGCGACGATCCATCTAAAGTTCTAGAAAAAAGAATTGTATTCAATCGGACGCTTTTCCACTGTAGTCTTTTCCACTTTCAACTTCTAATTTGAAAAGCAGGACTTGGGAGAACTTCTATGACAAATGTGAGTTTAACGAGCAGTTCCAGTACAAAATGCTAGTTAATAAACACTGCATTGTGGAAAATTCACTTCACCCTTTTCAGGTGAGCAGAACTTGAAGCGTGTGTTTTTCGGGAGTGAAGGATTTTAACTGTAGCAAGTGCTCCGGATACTATGAGAAGGAAGATCGATAGAAGTCTCCTGGAATCATTAGTATTTAATGAGCACAACCATTTAAGAATAATCCTCATAACAGGAGAATCTTTCAATTGTGTTCGAAAAAAAAAGATTTGAAGGAAAAGTTTAGTTCTACAAAAGCTAACCACAAAGAGTGAACGCTCTCTTCAAGTTTCAGAGATTTCTTCACGAATGCTGCACACGTCAAGGGGTTCCGGATGAAGCCAGCAAAGCCAGCTCGACGTTTGGAAATAGGGCGCATCACAAACCATCCTTGGTCACCTGCTAAGTCAGAGTGAAACGACATCATTTATGGGCGAGAGATATTAGGAACGAGTACTGAGCAGGATGTTTTTCTAACCCCTACTGCAGGTTATGTCTATGCGTAAATTTATGCGCTTTCCAAAACAGGCAATTGATACGAGTTCTATGGTCGTATGCGTTCTCTATTTCTCATCACATGCTTTCAGTCTTTCTCCATCGTCTGCCGTTCCGTGATAATTATTTTTGTTGATCTACAAGTTTTCTTGGCGGGAGGTAAGAGACAGCCTGGTCTGATATTGAGTAAAACTTATTTTTACCCTTCAATTTCTCTTTCTTTCCTAGTTCATAATAGATCCTATTTTGGCTTCTTTATTATAGACACTCTCCATCAGATAATCACTTGCATAACATAACAACGAATTTTTTAAACACGAATTTTCATTGAAGAGTATGCATACAAAGTTTTGGTGTAACGACGATAAAAAGTTGCCTTTTTGGAAGCCAAAAGAGTTCTCCAGTAAACATTAGCGTAATAACTGAAAATAATACAAAGTTGTATCATGTTTACAAATATCAAGTGTCTAATGAATTCTAATCTAAAATGTAACTAAAAGTAAGGATGTTTTCACCGATAGTTGAAAGCAAATGAAGTGAGAACCTTCGTGATCCTTCGGGTCGGATGCACTAAGAATGTTATCCTGTCCAATCATCAACACATTATCGTCGTTCAGACAAGAACCAGAGTATTCTGTCATTTCTGGAACACAACCTCTGTTGATTGGTTCATTTTCATGATTGAAAAATATACGAAGAGAAGTCCTTTTCTTGTACTTGCATTTTTTTTGTTGGTAACTCGTGTTTTTTTCAAAAGAAATATAAAGAAAACATATTATTAGATTCAGCAATGAGATTTTTTGAAGATCTGAAGCAAAGTTATTTGATGTGTACAACTCACCAGAACTCTCCGGCAGCGCTACTCTCATTTCCGCATCCCCCGAACCTCTTTCTCGGGTGTTAATCTGGCTTCTGGGGTTGTCTTCGCCTCTGAGGGCCACTGATCTCTTGAAGGTTTTAGCGAGGATTTCATCTGAACAGGGGATATTGAAAAGAGCAGCTAAATATCAGTTAACATCAGAAAATCAACCAGTAAAGAAAACTGCCATTCATTCATATAGAAGCATTCATTCCCCTCTAGATTTTCGAATCGGAAGCGAATCATTTCAATGTGAACGTCGAAAACTTTTGGTAATTAAAAAGCTTATACATATGCAGCCGAGTTTGAAACCAGAAATGCTTGGAAAAGATTTGGAATTCAAAATCGAGATAATCTTATAAAAAGGCTGATCTCAAGCATAAATATATTTTTATTTATTTACGTCTGTGTCCTTGTGAAAACAAAAAAAAACATATATTAAGAGCAAACATGCTCACCAAGAGTGCCCTTTTCTACTCGGTAGGTGTGGTCTCTTGGCTTTGCAAGGGCGTAGCTGGCACCGGTGGTGTGCACCGTTTGGTCTTCACTGTAATCGAGTTGACGGGCCATTCTAGCGAGTTGCTTTCTCACCTTAGAAATAAAAAGTATTAGAAAAATTCAAAAGAAATTATTGCTTCGACGAACGATTGTTAAAATAGCTTATGGTTAAAATACTGAAAAAAACTCCAAGTATTGAAAAAATTACTCCTATAAAATCAAGCGTTCACAATCAATTCAGAAAACGAAGTTTTTTCGAGTTGAAAAAAATAAAACTTTCATACCCCTGAAACGAAACTTAAACCGCCGAGTCTTTCTAGATCAAAAGCAATTGAAGCGTTGTTAACACTGTATCAAGGATGAATAAGCAATCAACCTTGTCTGAGTAGAGAATAAATGGATCCTTGTTGATGGTTCCTGTAAAAAAGAAATTGGTTTTGTTATAACCAACATAATTCATCCGAAAAGCCAAATGAACCGATTCTTTCTGAATTGATCCAACAGAAATACAAAAGTGACCAAGATAGAAGAGCGATTCCTTCACCAAGACCGCTCCTTTTCCGCGAGGCTCAGAGTTAGGCGTGTAAATGTTTGAGTCGAAGAGAGAAACCTGCAAAAATTGAACCAATTCATTTGTAGGATGCAGAGTATTGAAGCCTTCAAGGTATATATTAATGGAAGAGATAATTTCTCAAGCCCTTATTCCTGCCTAATAAATAAACTAGTAAAAACAGTAGCTGCTGTCTGGTAGTGTATAGCAGCAGTGGAAAGAGTCAGATTCGCGGAATAACTTTAACCTATTTGGTTTGTGCGGATCAATTCCAGGGAAGGGAGGGGGCATACTCTTCGAGGGAGATGCGAAAGGCAACAACAACAGGGGAGGGGGGGAAGTAAAATTGGATTTTTTTGTTGTTGAATAATTGTCCGGCACCCTACCAATGCAGACTCCAGAAATTGAGTAACTTTCGTATAAATGAAAGTACAAAGTCTTGATGTGGCATAATGGTAGTGTGCCTAAACGATATTTTTTTTTTGAACTTGAACTTTTTATTACGCGAAACACATGTATCACGTGAAAAATTGATGGTGCATGATGAAATGTATGTAAAAGAAGGTGAAGGGAAGAAAACATGGTTCAAAAAAGGCTGAGGAGTTTCTGATGAAAAGTAGGAGCAGAAAAAATGGTGAGAAGATCATTGATAGCCGTTGGAGAGGAAAGGGAGAAGGATGAAGATCATATATACGGCGAAGGGGTCAGAGTGGCTTCATAGAAGAGGGGAGAGGTAAGAAGGAGAGCCGCTTCGTAGCAGCCGTTTCTTGAAGAAAGGGAAGATAAGAATGATTTTTTCAATCTTTTTTCAAATCTTTTCAATGAAGAAAGGGAAAGGAATTATTTTGAAGGTTCACAATCTTCTCCACGAGCCGATCTGTTCAATTCTAGGGGGTTGGAGCCGTTATGGTACTTCCACGTTTCTTGCGTTTTCTCCTCCTGATGAACGCGCTAGTATTTCACCCAGAGAACAGTCACTGGTTCTAACAGGTTAGGTCCGTTTCTCATATGTAGGTAGTGCGTACTTTGTTGGTTGTCTCACCTCCGTCAGCCGGTTCGTCTCCAGATACCAACTTCGTGCGATGTGAAGTCCAAGAGATCGCTTCCAAAGAATTTCACCACAAGAGTTGATTGCGGTGATTATCCCTGCAACCGCTTGGTGATGAATCAGTTCTTGCTGAGCATGTGAACATACAAAGATAGTAGCCCAGTCTAGACTGAATCGGAACGAGTCATACCTTCAGAAACATTTTTATGGTTATAATAAGTGAATAGAGCTATCATTTATGTACAGCATGAAAAATCACGAAGAAGTCGATAGAACTGATGGAAGAAGGTGGAAAAAAGCAGACGCTCACTGAGTAGGCGTGTCTGCGCTTGACTTGAGCTGTAAGGTGAGCTGAACCTTTTGGTGGGGAGATATGGAAACGGATGTTTTTCGCCTCTGTTGCTGTGTGATCTTCTTTGTCCGAGACAGCGAGCGAAGCGTCGTACTCCGATACGTAGAGATTCCATCTCAAAACTAACTTTTTATCCTGTATATTTACAAACACGCTGTTAATTATTGATGCAAATCAATAGTAAAGGCTAAGAAGAATATCTGATGTCAAACTTTGCCAGAAAAGTAACGGACTAACTTTTCCTTGGGCTGGCAGTTAGCAGTTAGCTCTGAGAAATGGAATACTTGGAAGTTATCAGCTGACTACTCAAATATTTTAACAACAGAAAAGTATTCCAGGAAGATGGAGCTCTCTGTCAAAATTTGAAACAGTGAGTTAAACTACTGGACGGACAAAGCTATTTTAAGGAGCAGAACGAAGCCAGCCGTCTCTCTCACAACACTTCTGTGAACACAGTTCTATTTGACTCATCTCTTTATGTACACGGTAACATGAAAAAATGGATAACGCAAATTGAACAGAGTAGGGTCCTGCCTGGAGCGGGAAGTATGGGGAAATGTACCGCTGGCTAATGAAGAGGAAGGGGAATAAGAGGGTTGGAAGAGGCCTCAGGTTGATGTTTGTTCCGCGCCGGCATAGGGCAGCGCTGCTGGCAGGGAGGCGCTGGAGGCCACCGGCCACATTATATCCGGTGGTGGCCGGGCAGAGGAACCGGAGAAAAGGGCAAGCGGTTCGCCGATACAGAGTCGCAAAGACGAGCTCGAGACATCCTGTGGAGTGGGTTTGAACTGGAGCGACTGAGCAGAGCTGTGCTGCCCACAGGAGTTGGTGAGGAGTGGATGAGAATGGGGGCTGAGCAGGGAGTGCGGGAAAAGCAGATGTGACTCGGGCTTCGAGAAATTCAGCTTTTGCTCGATTCCGAGTAGATCATGGATGGAGTAGGTGTGCGGAAGCAGGCGGCCTCCGCTCATAGAAGACTTTCCGCTTCCGCTTGCCAAGGGGCCCATTCGCTCCGGAGATCCTGTGACGGACTCCACCTTGGGTAATTGAACCGGGTAATTTGACGCGGTTCTATATTTATTTACAGACCACTCATTTTTTCTGTAATATTATTGTATTTAAAATACTTTCGAATGAAAAAAACCTACTTTTCACTGCCATTTAGCGCGTCCATAGCTCTTATCGCGTGGGAAGTTCGGCGGAAGACGAGAGTTGAAGAGGGCTGACCGGGACCTTCCTGCTCGCAGTGACTGCTCGAGCAGTAGTAACGGATCTGCAAATCGGCTGCTAATATTTATATCCTTCTCAAGCTAATTTTATTTAGTATCTTTTACTACAGAAACTACTCCCTAATTGCTTCGCTAAGTACATTCTTGTTGTATCTTCAAGTTTTTCCCATTTTGGTATAATGTCCCAACAAATAAATTAATAAACGTTTTTGCAATGTGAATGAGCAACTTTAAGGAGTCTTCCAAAACAATAAGAAACGGCTATTTCAATGCACGGCTAGCGATCAGCTCAAGTTTGACGTGGGCGAGGAAAGTCTGAGAGAGAAAGGGGAGGAGGGAGGAAGTTGAATGATGAAAGGAAATGATGACAACTCTCAAATCTCACTCAGAAATTATTCGGCTCAGTGTTTACCACATGACAAGAAAAAGAAAAGTCCCAATTTTTTATATTGGCAACAACTTTAGCTTTCACTAATTTTTTCATTTACCGAATACCTTTTGTTAAACTCAGAATTTCACTGATTTCCTGTCGTCCGCTAAACTTTCTGACATTGAAACATTAAAGTTCATGGAAGAGCGAAAGAAGAATGAAAGAAACCTTGCCAGAAATAGGATCAATACCAGTTGTAGATATACTTTTGCCACCCGCCACTGCTTCATTTCCTACCCTCACAGAATGCAGCAACATTTCCGTGCTCAAAGGGATTGGCTGCAATAAAGCTTTATATGGTCATTTCCACCGTCTCTTGGCCGACCTATGTTTCAACTTCGGAGAGTCTGTTTTTTTTTTGTCATTTAAACCCTTTCTTTTTCTCGATAAAATTGAACTATCCATCCCCAGTGATTTTTTCTGGTATAGCCCCGCTTTATATGCATGAGCTTTTGGATTTTCAGGTTAACTATAAAAACCGTGGCTGGACTGCTTTAACGACTTTTTCTCTTTAAAAGAGCACGAAATTAAAACATGCTGGGGATTGAAAAACTCTTTGTTAGAAGTTTACAAGTTCGCCTTTACAGACTGAAGTTACAGGGAAATTCTAATGAGAGCGCGAGAAGGAGACCTCTTATCCCAAGGCGTCATCGAGATCTAAGAGGAAAAGAACAAAAATAAATACCTCTAGAAGTTGCTGCTCCTGTGAGTACATGTAAAGGCTTCCGTCGAGGGCAGGCACAAGGAAAACCTGCTCACCGCCTGCTAATATTGGCTGAAACCTGACTTTTCAATAGTTAAGTTTGCTGAAAAGTTTTTATTGGGTTCTATGAAATGCTCGAAATGAAATTGACCTCAGCTGAAACACTTATGACATTCAAGTTTCTGAGTAGAGTTTTTTTTACAGCTAAAGTGTTGCCATCACTGAAACAAAAAAGCATTGTATAATTTGCACATTAACGTGATGAATGTGGTTTGCGGCTTACTTAAAATGATTGCGTAAAAGAAACCCGCTGGAGTTGCATCTTGGCGAGAGTGCCGGCTAGAAGAGGCCCGCCCTCCAGGTTCGCCTGCCACAGCAACTCCCCCTGGCCGTCCACATTCAATGCGTGCACCGCTCCATCCATTGTGGAAACCTGTGCAATCGAATCCGTTTTTTTCTCAGAGAATACTTCGATATCTACATCTCGCTTAAAAGATTGATCTCGACAAGAAAGCAGTCCGTGATACATGCCACTCGGTGAGGAATTATGTGGAACAAACGTTTCAATCCGACCTAAATCGAACGGTTTTCTCAAAAAATAGCGCCTTCCGTAACTCTTTATCACACTCCAATCCGAAATCGGAGATAAGTATTTCATATTATTCTTGTATTGTATGACTCTTTTCAAACTTTAAAAGTGTAACTTTGTACTGTAGAACCCACACATTCGCGGCAAAAATCTTTCACGATGCATGATCAATCCGAGTGTTATCTACATAGGTAGGAAAACTTAGATGATCAATTGTTTCTGTAAACCCAATGGAGTGAGATTTGTTGAGGAAAAAAGAAAAATGAGATGCTCTGAGATCATGTTACGGCTGATTTGTCAATTTAATCTCAATCGTTTTCCTTCTCCTAATTTCTCATTCAATTTTGAGGATATCTATCATGGTTTTTACTTCTAAGACTTCGAAAGTTGAAATGTGAAACTGACTAAAAGCAAATCGGATGCCGACCCATCCCGGCCGTCATGATTGGCATGGTAAGCTCCAGAGTGTTGACCTCCTCCGCAGTCCTACAAAAATTCAAATTGACTTTTTGGAAGTTTTACAGAAACCTTTCTAATTTTGAAGAAAATGTTTTCGTCAAAAGCTATTAAAATAACATTTTTTCGATTCTCTCTCATCAGTTTTAGATTTGAGATCGACGGTTTCCAGAGTTCCAAGATTTTAATATCGTATCAAACTATTGCATTCATTCATTTTTTGATTCAATTTTAGATCAAAACTGACTGTTTCCTAAGCTTCAAGAAGATATTAATATCGTTTCTGTGTACATATACAGCCTTTCTTTCGCTCTTTTATCAGTACTATGTATATTGGAAAATCTTCGATCAGTACTATACTAGCCGTATTTTATTCTGAGAAGCCCTTTTAATGAGCAGCAATCCTAAAACCTCTCCATCGAAGACGGTGAGAGCGTGATCTTCCGCATCTAAAAACCCTTCAGTGGGAAGGAGTATAACATTGGCAATCCCAAGAATCACCCCAATCGCAATCAGAAGTCGCATTCGCTTCGATACTGCAATTCTTTGAATTAGAAAAGCCTGAGGTGTGAACAAGGTTATAATAATGAAGTTCTATTATATTTCAACGTCTCTTTTTATAAATCTGACGGGTCAATTTTTATGATAAAGCTAGACATGAGAAACGCTCTTTTTTAATGAAAATGAACTGTATTTCCCCGACTGATCTTTTTAGAAAAATTCCTACTAACTGCGGGGATCTATGTCATTTTGGACGCACTATAAAAGCCTGAGTGTAAATACACTGACTGGAGGAGAGGCACCTGAGAGTTCAGTATCTTCTTCAATTGTTGGTCAGATCATATGAAGCTCCATAGATAATTGATAGCGCTCAGCACATATGTCTCTCAATAATGAGCCCAAGCACTCACTTCGTAGTTTCCTCTTAAAATATTCACTGTGACACAATGGAAAACGCGAAAGACGAAAACTAGTTGTAAACGTCAATAATCTTCCAGGAAGTACTCATGGGTTAAATGGAGCGGCCCAATTTGGGTTTACATGTATCCGCCGCTCAAAGTTTGAAGAAAAAAGAAGAGGGGATGAACGAGAAGGGTAAGAAAAGAGGGAGTTTTTGTCAATAGTGTGTTTACATTTATCCACCGACGGGACCGATCCGATCACTATTTAACCTCTGGAAGTACTGAATAATGTGTTTACTTTATCGTAGTTGAGCAAAATATTTTTGCATAAGGTTGGTTTGGAAATCTATGACAAATGTGGCGGAACTTTTTGTTGGATGTTAGCAGCGACAAGACATCTGAATAATCTCGGTGTTTCGCAGAAGGAAAAAAGAGAATAAAATCACGTGTTCGCTTCGGAACGGAGAATAAGCGGAACTTTCATATTGTGAAAGGAGGAAGAGGGAAGGACCGAATCAGAATCCCGGGCTCTTATATACTCACGGGCATACCCAAGACGCAGACATTGGAAAACGAGACGAAAAACTGGCTTTAAACGCTCCGGTTTCGAAAATTTTCTTCATATGGTATCATTTTGAGCATCAGTGATTCCGGTTCGTTTACAAAAAAGTTAAGTTTACATCAAAAAAAAAATTTCACATTAAAAAATTTTTTTAATTAAAAATAATTTTTACATTGAAAAAAACGCTTAGGCTTAGTGAAAGTTTACGCTAACGAGGCCGTACGGCTTAGGCTAACGAGACCGTATCAACAAAGAAATGCCACTCTGCACTGTCTAGCGTCTAGTATGCCCGTGAGTATATAAAAGCCGAATCACGGACCAAAAAGGGCGGAAGGGGATTGGGTTATGGGTTTTATTATTTTGTTCTAGAGACCGCAATGAAAATATTTTGGTACGCCATTTTTGTCTGTCACACTAATATACTAAAGTTGACATAATGGTAGAGAAAATTTTAATTTTTATCGTAGCGCAAAAAAAGGCCTTTTGAAGTTGATGTAGATTACCAGTGCGGAGTTAAGGCCACGTTTTAGTACAAACATGACCCAGTTGACCTTCCGCGCTCTAGCGTACCAACAAGATTTGTTATAGGCAGAATTTTAAAAACTAATCTAATCTATTTTTCTGCTTTAAAGTAATTGTTTTTTGATTTTTTCATGTTTTCTTGAAAGAGTTAAGTGATTAAGAACACATAAAAATAACATTTTACTACGTATTCTTATTTTGATTTTAGCTATTACGGTCTCTACGGATCACCGTTTAATTGCTAAGAAAGGACTAAACTATTCAAAATACTTTTTTTCAAACTTCATCAGGGTTTTTTGTTGTTGTTGTTTTACTTGATCCTTTCAACGCAATGAATCCGATGCCCATAGAAATTTTGTCACTCTTAATACAGAAAATGTTTCTCTGAAAACATAAAAGGATTAATTTGCGGTCCGGTTTAATGTGAGACTTTCAGAGGCTTCTGAACACGTTCATATCGCTTCTCAGAAATGACGTCAGATCATAATATTATAAGAGGAAACTTCAGATGTTTAAAATAAGTGATCAACAACGTATCGTTAACGCTTAGTTTAGGGACATTTGTGTGTTGGGAAATGTTTTCAACTCGTTGAATTAATCCTAGCAAGTCGTCCCTGATCTCCAATACAAAACTTTTTGTGCATATGATACCCAATGATTGCAATATAAAAGAAAACAATCCAGCAAAAACTTTCTGATTAAGTTGTTTCTATTTATCTTAAGCATCTGAACATTGAGATCATGTATAACTTTTTAAAAATGTAAATAATTGAAGAAAAAAACGATTTCTTCGGAATGACGAGTTTTCCTCAATCTTAACAGAGGTAGGAGAACCGTTGAACATTCTACATCGATAAAGCAATCCAAATCAAGCGTTTCGGACTTTACTAGTTTTCCCGAAGTTGAAGTTAAACGAAAACTAAAAAAAAACTTAAAGATTCTTAGCAATTTCAGGCGGAAACATGCATGTCTTTCCGAAATTAGGGACAAGGAAATATTGAATGAAATAATCAGTCTCCATTTAGTCATCTAGTACGATTCAAATAGTAAACAAATTTGCTGCGATAATGAAACGTCTTCTGACGAGGGCACATTTACGTCAACACGTTAAATCATATAAGCTGAAATTTGGAAAGTTTCGTACATTTTTAATAGGTTGCTGTTCAAACACTGTGAAACTATTATTTGAATCATGAAGACTTGTGAAATTTTGCAGTCCGGCAGGCTCGGCATAATCGGCAGGCCTAAAAAAATGGCCTGGCTCAATTAAAGTCATTGAAATGACGAAAATGAATAATAAGAGAAATTTTATTATGCGGTCTCGTTCACCTAAGCCGTACGGCCTCGTTAGGGTAAATTTTTTCCTAAGCCTAAGCGTTTTTTAATGTAAAAATAAATTTTGATGTAAAAATACAAATGTTGCAAAAATAACTCATCACAATGAATCCGAACTCTCGCCGAAGTACTCACAGTCAAGCATTTTCACCCCTTGTAGCGTACTCGCTACCTTTCTAATACATTTTAGGGCGCAATAGGATCCCGCACGGATCAGCCCTCTTGTCCACTTCGACTACGGTATGCTGACAAGTAGAATCGGTTCCATGACTATTCGGATCCATGACACTTTGTTACACGACAGTTTGTTACACGACAATTTGTTACAGGGGCTTTTGTTTTTAGTGTGTTTTAACTACTGTATGAATCGACAAAAAGTCAAGAAAGGGAGAAATTTTTTCCATGCGGTCTCTTCCTAAGCCGTACGGCCTCGTCAGCATACATTTTAAATAAGTCTAAGCGAAAAAATCTGTGAAGGGCGTGTAACAAACTGTCGTGTAACAAAGTGTCTTGTAACAAACTGTCGCGATACCAACTATTCACTCCCGACGGGATCCACGCAGGGCTTAAATGGAGCCGCTCAAATTGGGTTTACATGTATCCGCCGCTCAAAGTTTGGAGGAAAAAAGAAGAGGGGATGAAGGAAAAGGGTAAGAAAAAAGAGGGAGTTTTTTGTCAATAGTGTGTGTACATGTATCCGCCGACGGGACCGATCCGGTCACTATTTAACATCTGGATCCACGACATCACCCCTCTCTCACCCCTCTCTTAAATTTTTCTCTGAACCCTCTCTCTCTACCCCTCTCTCACCACTCTCTCAATCCTTCCTCTCTCAACCTCTTAACCCTCTCTCTCTCAACCCTTTCTCTCTCAACCCTTTCTCTCTCAACCCTCTCTCTCTCAACTCTCTCAACCCTCTCTCTCTCAACTCTCTCAACCCTCTCTCTCTTAACTCTCTCAACCCTCTCTCTCTCAACCCTCTCTCTCTCAACCCTCTCTCTCTTAACCCTCTCTCTCTTAACCCTCTCTCTCTCAACACTAGCTCTCTCTCTCTCTCAAAACTAGCTCTCTCTCAACCCTCTCTTTAACTCTCTCTCTCAAAATAGGTCTCATCAGTCCTGTTCCCTTTCGGGAAGGAGCGGGAAGTGCCCGACTTCTCTAAAGGAGAGCTCAAGCGAACACTGACAGCATGAAGAATTTTTTGCCTTTTATACCCTTCCACCCCCCCCCCCTCCCCTCTCCCGCACGTAGATCATTATGTAAAAATAGAGACTCTTCTTTCTTCCTCTCCTTTTCTCAGGCTCTCTCAAGGGGTGACAGGGACCGTTAGAAGGTAATTGACAAATAGACTTTATGAAATTTACATATCATTCGACTCCTCATTTTTGTAGCACGTTGAGAAGATTGCGGTGAGAAATCAGAATTGTGTAGTTCTTTATTACCATAGGATAGCTTGTAAGGCCATCGCTTATATGGAATCATGAAATAGGAAGGGGAATAATGAGGAATAAGACGGTCAATTTTCGTTGGTGTCCACTCTTGCTGTTGACAACAGAAAGTTCGGTAAAACTATGACATTCGATAGGTCGATTTCTTCTAGAGCCTTGCCGAATGCCTCGATATCTTGAATCTCTTTGAAATTATCTGTAACTTTATTCCATAAAGCAATTGCTCTAGAAAAGAAAGAATGTGGATCATTGTATCGTTTAAAGTTCATCAGAGTTAATTTGGAGGTTCGGTCTGAAGTGCGGAGATTGGTTTCAGTTCTTAACTTCAGCTCTTTTTTGCACGTCTGACAATCCGCTCTATCAGAAAGTAGACGAAAAACTACCAATAAATCAGAACGGAGTCGTCGAATGATTAGTGAATCTAAATTGAATTCAGCGAGACGTTGGGGATAGCTCAACCTATTACTTCCACAACGAGAATAAGCTTTTTTTGTGAAAAGTCTCTGAGGATATTCCAACCTTTTCGAATTATTACTGTGGACTTTTGGAGAGAAAATAATTGTACCATATTCAAGTAGTGGTCTGATGTAAGTGGTGTAAACGGTTTTGTAACCGTTCAAGTCCAAACATCTAAACACTTTGAAAACTTGTGAAATTCTACACAGAGTCCTAGCACGTATTATTTCTACGTGTTGCTTGAATTTGAGCTTAGAGTCCACAAAAATACCTAAGTCTCTGACTAAATTAACGACTTTTATCAGCGAGCTATCAATGAAGTAATCGTTTTGAGATTTCCCAAGACGGAGACAGTTGATTTTCTCGACAGCTAAGGGAAGTTTGAATTCACGTGACCAATTTGAGATATTGTTTATACATAGTTGAAGAGAATCAGAGTCCTCACTATAAATTTTGAGGTCATCGGCAAACAAGGATAACTTTACAGTTGAGGGAATACAGCTCTCAATGTCATTGATGAAGCATAGGAACAAGAGGGGCCCGAGAACTGTCCCTTGGGGTACCCCGCTGAGTACTGGGAAAGAATCAGAGTAGACATTTTCTATTCGAACCTTAAATGAACGGTTTTGCAGAAATAAAGTAATCCAGTCTATTATAGTAATATGAAGTCCCATGTAATGAAGCTTTTTGATCAACTCTGAGTGTGAGACCTTGTCGAAGGCTCTCGCAAAATCAAAATATACAACATCTAATGCTTGATGTTTCTGAAGAGATATTTCCCACTCACTGATAGATTTTAAAAGTTGCAACTCACAACTTCTTCTGGATATGAAACCATATTGGGACTTGGAGAAGAAGTTTCTGTGGTTAAGTCTGACGTTATTAGATAAAATGCTCTCGAAGACTCGACAGACCGCGGAAGTCACAGTGATAGGGCGATAATTGCTGAAATTCGCTCGATCACCTTTACGTTTGTAGACTGGGATGACTTCTCCGGATTTCCATTGAATAGGAACTGAGCATCGCTTGAAAGAGTCTTCGAATAGTAGGGAAAGTGGGAAAGCAAGAGCCAGGGCACATTTCTTCAAAAGAAATTGATTGATGCCTTCTGAAAACTTGGTGAACTTATTAGGTAAGTTCTTGAGAACATAGTAAATAATATGCGGTGAGAAATCTATGCACGGTTCGGTTGCGGTATCAGAGAAGCTCGAAGAAATTATTTCTGCACTGCATTCCTGGGAGTAATTTCTGGAGAATTCTTTAGCAAAAAGAAGGGCTTTCTTTTTGTTATCTGAAATGTAGTCTTCTCCGTATTTCATTAGAGGAAGGTCGTTCGATGGCTTCAACGTGAGTTTTACCCAGCGATGGATGCCACCAGCAGACTCAAGAGCCTTCATCTCATTCTTCCGTAGCTGTTCAGATTGTGTCGCTTTTATAAGCTTTTGAACAGATTTGTATTCTGAACGAAATAATGGGTTGAAGTTCTTTGTTTGCCACAGTTTTTTCTTCTGAATAAATAGCCTACGAAGGATTTCCGGACAATTTTTCTTCTGATTCCGGCGATTCTTGATTGGGCAGAATTTGCGGATAGCTTCATGAATTGCTTGTATGATGAAATCATACTTAGCCTGAGTATCTGCCATTGTTGAGAGAATATGTTCCCAAGGCAAGCTGTCTAAGTATAGATTCATATCCTCGAAGTTACCATTACGAAAGTCTACATATACTTCGGAATCGTTCGTATTAGTGTTGCGACTCTTTTGAAGAATTCCTAAAGTGTTCAAAACAAACATTATTGAGATATGATCAGAATTTAAAAGAGGAGGCCACGACTCTAATTTTACTACGTTATCTTCTTTATCTGTGAGTAATATATCCAGAAGAGAACTTGTCCCATTGATGTCTACTCTGGTTGGGAAAGTTATTGCTTGAGACAGTGAGTGGGTAGCAACAAAGTCTGCCAGTAGAGCTTCTGTAGAACTGCGGGTTACAGCTAACTCATTCCAGTCAATATTCGGTAGATTTGTGTCTCCCAATATAACATTGTTTTGATGTAGCATGTGACTTTTTATTGCAGTCAGCGTTGCTTCAAACGCCTCATTAGCCATATTCGGAGGTCTATATATCAGAAAAACACGGTATTTAGAACTACGCTCATGACTCAAGTCTACGCAAAGTAGCTCAATGTTATCGTTAGCTGAAAGGTCGATGGTCACGCGAGTAACCATAAGGCTTTTTCGATAAATAACTATTAGACCTCCACCTCGCTTATTGTTGCGGCGGTCTTGACGATGAAATGAATAGTCAGGATGATAAAGAAGAGAGTCGGGAAACTTATCATTAAGCCATGTTTCTACAAAGAGCCCAAGGTCAACTTTTTCTGAATCTAAATAAGAGAAAAGTTCATGAACTTTCCTCAGACTATTGATACTTCTAATATTACTGAACAAACATTTGAGATTGTCATTTGAGAGCTTATCACTATTAAGAGATCTTTTAATATTGTCATTCTTATTTGAAGTAATGTGAAAAGAGTGGACCACCTCATCCTAGTGTGAGCCCAAAATGGGAGTAGGGGGGAAGGCTGGTAAGAAAAGTGGAGCTTTTCCTGCTTCGATTGTACGCGGGTTCTTTCTTTGAAAAATGAACAAATTTCGGTAGGCGAACCTGTGGCAGCCAAGAAAAGCATTCATTTCAATTACTTTTTGTCTCATCTGAGCCTGCAATTCCAACTCATCTCTGGACAAGTCTCTTCTGATGAACGGTCGTGGCTTGAAACTATTCATTTCTGGAAGAGAAGACTGGAAGTTTTGAAGCAAGTAATTTTTGGTATGGAGGTTCTTGACCTTTATCTTTAAAATACGAGGCTTGTTTCCCTTTTCTTTTCGGTTACCGTGTCTCCAAACTCTAGTGATCATGTCAGATCTGATTCCACCTTTCTCGAGCACTTTCTCAATGAGTTCTTGATCATCTTTCTCATTCTCATTTTCTGGTAGTCTTTCTATCACTACGTTCTCCATTTTTTCTTCAGTCTGGGGTATCACACTCAAACGCTTGGCCCGTTCGAACAATTCTACCCAATCGAGCTCAGGGGGGCATCTTGAAGAAGACTTATCTGGAATCATGATTTTTGATAAGTTCGTCAAACGAGCAGCTGGTTCTACTTGATTGTTAGGAGAAGAGTGAATAGCACTTCCATAAGTTTTTTGAACTCTTGGAGTTGACCTGTCACTTAAAGATAAGATTTCTTCTAGTTGAGCTATCTTTTCCTCTAAAATTTTGATTGGCTGTGAGTCTTTTGGAGTCTTAGAATTATTTTCCTCCAATAGAGCTATCATATTTTCTTCTAACTTTGCCACCTTTGTCTTCAGTAGTATATTCTCGGCTACTAAAGGTTGAATTATGGCTTCAAGTGTACCAGAGAACAGGTCTCGCAATGTTGAAGTGACGCATTTGGTGACCTCTTCAGACAACGTGCCTCTGAGCTGTGCGCTGATGGATTCACTCATTGTTTTCGTTTCTTCATCTTGTTGTGTAGATTTCTCAAGAGTCTTCTGAGATTTCTTGGGCGCCATTCTCAATGATGGTATAGACAGGGTTGAAGACTTAGGATTGAAAGACAGAGAAGAGAGCTAAGACACTCACTAACTCTCACGATCTCTCACTGCTTAATAGAATTTTATGAGTCTACTCACTCCCTGCCTTTTGTTCTTGAGCTTGTCAAGTGCGTTCCGCTGGTGGTAAATTTGAATGGCAGAACACAAGTATCGACTCGCAACAAGTAAGAACTTCCCCGGCCCTGCTGTCCGGGAACAGTTCCCAGCAGAGAATGAAGTGAGACAGTTATATTTGAAAATAGCAATGTGATCGCGAGAGCAAGTGACCGTTCCTTATCAAGCAAAAAAGACAGAATGAACATTGAAATGGTATTCTGAGTAGCCGAGCGTGTCTAGCACTTCGCTCTGACTTCGATGAGCACTCGAGTTTGGAGCGCTTCCCTTTTGATTTCTGAATCTTTTCTAGTGAAGGAAACGGGCTTTGCCCATGAACATGCCCCCGAAGACAAACAGTTTAGTCATTGATCGGTTTATTGTGGTATAAAGATTACATTACAAAATGGTGGTTAAACAGCACATACGAAGTGTCGCGGGTACGAAGTATATACAATTATCGCGGTACGAAGTGTCGTACCGCGATAATTGTACGTTCACTCTTTCATATGGTGTTCGTGTATTGTGTAGCATTTGGAACTGGTGGTATTAAATGAGAGAGAGGATTGGCCTCGGCTAGGCCGCATGCCAAGACTCTCCTCGAGGAGGATGTTAGGGGCGTGCCGGAGGCATGCAATAGAATGTTTTGGCCACCCCGACAGTACGAAAAATGTAAACAATTTTTTGCACTGTGAGTTTTAAAAAATTCATTCATATCTTAAGTCGCAAACTTCTGGTTAACAAAATATAGTTTTTAAAAAAAAACAATATTCAATCATTCGCTTTGTAATAAATTTCATAGACATTAAGCGCCATGTACTCAAAATTCCCATGCGTTAATACAAATCGACTCTTCAACTTTTCAAAACTTTTTCGTTCGTTTGTTTGTTGCTGCATTTGATGCTTTTGATCTACACCCAATACAACAGGAAAAACACACGGAAGCGAAGTGATTTATCAAATGTTAAATAACCGAAAAAGAAAGGTTACTAAAAGAGGTAATGCGAATTCGAATAAGGTCACTTTTAATACGGAAAAATAAGGGCTCTTGAAGCAAAATAAATATAAAATCATCAATGTGGCTGATTCACAAAGTATCCAAAGTATAGCTCTTAAAAGAATTTTTTTCAAATTATAAAACGTGATTTCTAAAATTAATAAATTCACAAAAAACTTTTGATAGATAAATTATATGAGTACAATGATAAATAGCACGTTTAGAGGTTTTATTGCCACTTGTCATAATATGCTCGAACTTTTTCAATAATGACATCGAGATTCTCTTATTTCAACCACTCTGTGAGAGTTACCGAAATTTCTTCAGTGAACAGCAATCTCAGAAAAGCAATTATTGACTAAAATAGTGTAAATTAAGTGCTCTACGCCGATGAGAGCCCTTTAATTCGCCAGTGCTTCACAGTAGAGTCCTGACCGGCCGAGACAATATTCGCTGCATCAGTCCAAGCGAGCTGGTTCACTGGACTCATTGCGTGAGCTCCTGTGTACATCGTATTATTTTCATTTGTTCACAGTCAAGTGAGTTAGAAAATCCCGCTTCATAGCTCCAACATCATTGCCCCACGCGTGATAGAATCAACCGTTATGAAATATTGTGTAATAAAAAATGTCTTTAAAAATTATTAGGTTTCAAATATCATCATCAAGCACAAAAATTACATAAGATACATACATGTTCGTTGCGTTCTGTATAGAAATTGAGAAAGGAATTCAAAAAGACAAGCAGAGAAAAGGAGGCGAGTAACCCTTGATGATGATGGGATGCTCTCCACTCTGCTCCATGTCCCAAACGATGATGTTCGTGTCGAGAGCGCCAGTAGCTAGATGGCGACTGTTGGGAGCCCAAGCAACGCAGTTCACTCGAGCTGTGTGGAAGGTCCACTCCTTTGCGGAAGCTAATGAGTACTCCTGCTCCACATTGTATGGTATCACCTGCAACTCATGTATGCATATAATTTCATTATAGCTTGTGATTGCGAACGTAGTTGAAAAAAAATCGTTTGATGAATTTTGTATCAAAGCCGTTGTGCTAAATTTCCCTATACACCTTTTCTCCTTCTTCCGGAAAACTTGAGATGCCTCTTCAGAATTGTGACGTATTGATCGAATGTTAATTGAAAATTCTAAATGAAAACAATCGAGTGATTGAATATTTAAAAAAAATCCATTATTAATTATGATTTTTAGAGACAAGAAGCTTTTCTGAAGGGAAGTACGAAGTCTCTGAATAATGTGTAGACACATTGTGGAAATATTAATAATTTTTGCGCTTTTTGCTTGTTGTTGTTGTTGTTGCCGGCAAGCATCCCGCATCGAAGACTCGGTTATGAACACTCTCTTTAATGAGAGAAGTTCTCGTGTTCTTCGGACAAGATGCGTCCGGAGAAGGGTTTTGATGTCCTTTGCAGTCCTGAGACTGTCATGCTGCACCTTGTGAAGGCGGACATCGTTGTAGCAACCTGTTCATGCTATAGGCCTTGTGAGTGGGTGGTCAAGCCGGCCTAGCATCGTTTTGGGTGGGAGTAGAGACGTCTCGCCTGTCGTTGACCGGAGATAGGCAAGAGGCTATTTGACTGGCGCCTCGACTCGCCATTGAAAAGTATAGCGGAGTATCGGCTGATGTTTTGTCCGGTGGCATGCCCAGGCCGGTCCGGCATCGCCCTCCTTTGACGAGCTATACTACCCAGTTTTGGTCCGCGGCGGGATTTCTCCCGCTACCTCCCAGCACGAATTATTCGTAGGGAGGCATCCCTCTATCCGCCACCTGAGGTCGCGCTCGATTCTGGACTGGATGATCCGGCTCCATCCGTGACAGGCTCTTAAGGCTGTAGAGTCACGAATGGCCACTGTTGCCAGTGTGTTTCGAGTTTTTGCGCTTTTTGCTCTGCAGCTTTCCTGGGATGAGATACTAACCAAAGCTGACAAGAACATTGGCGGTTCTCTGGTTTACGTCTAATGAGTGCTCTCCATGTTTGGTCCGTATACGCCGAGAGGACACCCACCTTCGGGTGGCCAAAAAAATCAGGAAGGATTTCGTTCGTAGACAACACATCGTTTTTTGTTCAACAAAGCAGCCAACACCGGCGTCGTTGCTCCGGAATTCTACTTCTAATGAACCGAATTTTGGACCCAAGACGGCTAGTGAGCATAGCAGCTTGGCACTGCGAACATACCCTACCCCAATATCCATCGGATGCGGGAGTAATGTCAAGGTTGCGACCCATAGCACAATTTGCAGCGTATACCACCATTATTTAACATTTCTTTTAGCAAATCTCATGTATCCGCAAAAACTTTGAGAGGGGGAGAGGCTCCATATATACCTTCCACTTCAAAAAATCAAGAAAGACTGAGATGGTTTCAACAAGCTCGAGGGGGGATGTTCTGCTGGGCAGTAACCTTGCGGGCAGAATCAGTAGCCACCAGATACACGCCGTTAGGAGAAAAGGCGACGGCGGTGATGTGACCGGCGTGCAGAAGAGTCTTCACTTCCGTCAAAGATCCTCCAGCGACAGAGTAGATATGAACCTTGCTGTCCTTCAACGCAGTTAATTTGTATTTTTTTAAATCAAAAATATGTGCTGACTGAACCAAGTCAGATGAAAGAGGCAAGTAAAATTATGCTTTATCGACCAATTCTTCCAAAGAGTAACAATGCATTGAGAAGTTTACACAGTTAAAAAGCTTCTGGTTGAAATTTAATATGATCAGAGAAATAAATAACATAAAATTTTGACCTAGGAAGGTTCTTAAAAATATGTCCAGTTGTGAGGCACTTTTCTAAACATCAGCCATTTTTGAATCAGTGTGCTGTTATGAGCGGCTTAAAGCATTCCGGGCTCAAGACTCAACATCCGTACCTGTCCTCCAACTGCGATGACATTCTTACTCTGATTGTAAGACACACATGTTGATGGATAGTTGATTGGATGATTCCCTGTCAGTGATCCTTTTTGAAACACAGCGATCGACCTGAACTGACGATAATGAATAGCGTACTCAAAGCGATATAATGATAAAAGCGATCTTCTTCGCGCCTGTTCCCGCCTCCCGGCAGTGTACGCCTCCCGGCAGTGTACGCACTTATAGAGATGCGGGCATAGCTATCCTGGTAGAACGAGTGTCTGCTCGCTGGTTCACTGCTAATGTGTGAAGCAGGAGTTGGAAGAGTAGGAATCGTGCAAAGCATTGCCAACATTTCTTCACCTTTTTGGTTTGAGTGGACCTGTCCGTTGTTGGGATAAAACTTTTTACGCTTTGCACAATAGTCACGCACGTAACCATTATGCCACGCACGGACCAGCTTAAACATAATTCCAAAAGCCTTTGGCGAAGACAGCATACTTTTGCGTGTCACCTTTTCCCGCTTGAATTTGGTCTTATTCTTACATTTAATGTATCACTAAAAAGTGGACATGGAAAATATGTCGATATTTGGACTTACTTATAGCAAGCGACGAATGAAATGGAGCCATCGGCCGATGAGCTCAATCCTAGTGGTTGGGAAGAAAGCTTCACTGAGATTGGCCGAACCGAATCTACAAAACTTCACCATCAGAAGAATTTTCGAGAGGAGCTAAAAAAAGTTCCTTCTCCCATAACTTTAATTGCACGAAAAAAGGTTCTTCGTGCACAAAAAAATTGTCGACTTACGTTGATGTCTTATGCGATTGCATCGAAGCACGTGTATGTCTTATTTAATGTCTTATGGGATATTGGGACAGACAAAACTGTTAAGCGCGAGTTAATTTTTTTTGCTCGTGCTTAACGAGATTCTGATCGGTGTTTTTTTTTGCCTTGACTAAATCTGTTCTAGGAGCTCATGAAAATTGTCTTGTCTTCTAGCTCTCAAATCTCACGATTGCTTTTTTTTTATAGGTAGTTTCGCTGTCCTTCCTAAGCTTTGTCAAAATGCCAACCGGTGTTGTTACTGATATCGCCTGAGAAAGTGATGGTGTCGTCCCATGCTACAGCTGTGAGGGCGCCGCTCGTGCTGAGGTGCATTCCAGTCACCTAGAGTAAGACACTCACTCCTAATCCTCACCCCATCTTTTCTTTGAGAAGATTCCTGTCAGCACCCCACCCGCTTCCACGTGATCCCCTCTCCCGCTCCCTTCCATTCTCGAAAACTATTTCGAAGCGCGGTGATGTTTTCTTGTGCTTCCACAAATTCGTAACATCATGTTAGTTCAAATAATGATTAAATCTTAACGGTTAATTAATCTGTTCACAAACTCAGTTACCAGATTCAACAACAGCATCATGAGAAGGAATATGAATATGTAATTGCACGGAACAATGACGGTCCACAGGACAGAATCAAACTCAGCTGCTTTCTTACCCGATAGTGGATCTTTCGACATTAGAAAAGCTTGTGTAAACTTATCTATTCATTCCATTCTTCTTTTACAATAGACACTGCTTTATCATTCCATGTCATAATTCATTATGTATTTCTAGGGTAATTGCTGATGGTGGCTTTAAAAAGCCGAAACGTCCAACAATAAACCAGTATTCTTCCGCATCGTCTCACCGACACGACAAAGTACAAGAAAATATCAAAAGATTATGTAAACATGTCAACTTGATTATGTGCAACTTGAAGAGTTAGAGAGGGGGATTTCAGTCTGAAAATCCAGTTCCTACTTCATTTGTTGAGGCAGGCTGAGATGAATACATTGTGAAAGCCAACCTGGGACTTATGCAGCATTGGCGTTAGTCTTCGGGAGTTTCCCGTCGGTACTTCCCAACGAGCTGAAAAAAGACATGCGTTTTGTTTTCTATACATTTTCCTTCTTATATAAAAAGTAGTTGTTAGCTGAATCCTAGTGGTTCGGAAGGAAAATAACTATATTTTATTATTCGAAAAAGCAATTTTTTGCTATTTAAACGCCTATAGCAGTCGACTAACTATTCCTTTCTACTCCCTTTCGTTTCTATCATCGTCAAATTAGAACCCGGCACCCAGTAGAAAATATAAAATTTGAGGAAAGACAAATGGATTTTTGGCGCTTTTTTTTCCTGAAATTGGTATAAAGTTTTTGAACTTGATTAAACATAGCAAAGCTTACTTGAAAAGTTCACTTTGACTCCAACTGATGTAGCCCATCTGATAAGCTAACTTCAGCTACTGGAACTGACTTATGTTGCCTTCAAAGTCGGCCGTGCAGAGAAATGAGCAGTCCGCGGAAAGGACCATCGAGGTGATCGGCTTATTGTGCCCGTGCACTTCCTCAAATGTATCGCGCTATCACAGATTCAATGAACTTGTATATTTCATGTTCTTTCGATGTACGAAGGATACTTCACGTTTTCATAACTTTTGCATGACGATGGTGAGGAAAACTATGAAGTATCTCTACTTCAATGTTTCTGGTCTTCTCATTAATGATAAAAAGTTATAGAAGAAAATAGAAAAGACAATTGAAAAAACTAATTTGATAAATAGAAAAATTGAAAAAACTTTTTTGTCGTTCAAATCGCTGTATAAAGGTTTGTTTGTTTTTTTCCCGTTCAATTCGCTATATAAAAGTTTTATTGCTGTATCGCTTTTGTAATATAATTTATTCACTTATTTGACAATAATTAAGCTAATCTATTCTTTCCTCGTTTTCAATTGTAATTAAATTTATGTGTTTTTGCATCGAAAGATGTAGAAAAAATATATATATAAAAGAACTTCATCGGCAAATAAATATGAAGGATTTACTTACTTTCAATCGAAAAACTTATAAGAACTTTTTTTAAACCTATTAAAAATAAAGTGAGAATGAAAACCTTTTCTACGACTCCGAGCTCTGGATCGATAAAATTGAGGAAGCCCGAGAGAGAAACCGAGACTAGGGCTGATGCTGACCAAACCACCGCCAGTTGTTGGTCGTCAACGCTTGTTCCGAACGTGATGGTTCTGAAAAACAACTTTCTGCAGATATTAGAAAAATGAGCGAAAAAGAATGAAAGAACGACTCTCAGTCCAATCGATAAAATTCTGACTGTTTCCATCAAGATTTGTCACATGATATTCTCAGTTCGTCTTTTTCCGATATTTTGTATCCGTTCTACGAGTAGTATTTTCGCACATTTGAACGTTATTTGTAGAAGAAGTTTTAGGTTTGTTCATTCTCTAAATTGTATGCTCCGTTTTTCTTGTGATCGCGTCTTTTTCGATGATCTATTTGAATGGTAGCTCCGAAAAACTTGTCTACCACGAATAGCTCCTTCTAACCCAACGAAAAGTGTCTGGACTCACTTAAGAAGTTCCCTCGTTGGAACACTCCAGATCTTGAGTGTCTTGTCCCCCGAGGCGCTCGCTATCTTCTGTCCATCTGGACTCCAGGCTAGGCCGAAGACACCACCAGAGTGAGCGACTTCCTATGAGTCGAAAGCCCATTATCATGGATAAATCCTAATCAAAATGAAAGTTTTTAATTTTCGATCACCGAGAAGGCTAAAGCCATTAAAAGACTCAAGCCGAAGACAGACCGAGTCGGTGGATGAGTTTACGGAATAATTTCAACCTCCAAGTTCCAAGAAAGAACGGTCTGATCAAGCACACAACTACCACAAAACTAAAAAAACGTGAAATATTATACCAAGTTTAGAATATGAGTATGTTATATTTGGTAGTAATTGGCTTGCTGAGTCCAGGAAAAGAAAACTTACCTTGCAGTTGGGGTCACAGAGTTGCCCTTGTTTTGCACCTTCCACTCCTTCGAATAAGATTATCTGAAGATAATTCATGAACATATTAACAACAAAAGACCTAATTATCTAATCTCGGGAGAGTTTCTTCATAATCCCTAGAAAAAAACGCGCTTTTAACTTTCAATGAAAGGTTTTCAAAATTTATTATTTCATCGGTTTCTTTGGTATCACGTTTAGCAACAAAAAAAAACAATAGTTGGCAGTGAATGTGTGACCTTTCCATCGGCACCGGCAGATGCGAAGAGACTTCCGTCAGGATTGTAACGAGTCACGTGAACAAAACGTTGATGCTCGTGGAAAGTCTGCAAACACAAGAAAAAATGTTCCAACTGGAAGGTAAGAAGTTCAAAGGATTATTTTTGATAAATCCCTCACATCTTTCAGAATAACTGAAAGTAAATCGCATTTTAGTCAAGTTTTCATTAATTTTTTAAAAGATTTTGTGTCTACACCTTCTTGAATGACTAAGCACATCAATCTTCAATTTTTTTCTCTCTTCTAATTAGTCTTTGCTTTTGAACTTATCGTGTCGCTTTCATGCACATATAAAAATGTTAATATATACCAAGGTCAATCAGCCCATATAAAGTATGTCGTTCCGTTTCTTTCTTCTTGTTCGAACTGTTATGCGCTTGAAGGTGAGAATGTTCGCGTCAACAAAAGAAATTGTTCTCTTTTTCAACCTTTTCTTGAATGCGTTAACACAATTGTAATTAGATGCAATTTCGAGGTGTTCGTGTTGAAACAACCTTGAAACATTTCCAAAACGCATGTAAACCTTTCAAATGTTCATCGCAGCTCAAAAGCGTTAGCAATTAGTTTATTTGAGATTAAAACAAGGGGAGATTATACGTTTGCGAAATTGTGAAATTACCTTGCGAAATTCTATCAAAAATTAATTTTGAAGATAACTTTGCAAAAAGCCAACATATTGTCAGGGCCTTTTCATTTTTGTGTGCATTATATGGAATTATGTATATGCTGTAGTGATGGTAAAATTACTGCTTCAAGATAAACCGATCTTATTTGCACCAAATTCGAATTTTCCAAATTTTCTTATTTTGACGGGAAATTCAACTTTTGTATGGCTGCACCAGATTATTTGTTGTTAAATGATTCATCTTAGTGAAAGTAAGTACGTGTTATAGATCTAATCCTGATCAAGTTTAAGGTTTTCGTCGAAAATTGATATTTGTAATAAAATTGTTTTCTGGTTGCAGCCTAGTTATTATTATTCCTATTTCTTTGATTTTTAATCAAATTTTCGCTATAGTATGTGTATTCAATGATTAGAAGAAGAATTTTGAACTTCTGGATACAAATGGAAAAAAGTTAGCAATGAAAAATCAAAACTTGATAGAATTTTGCACGGTACTGTAAGTCTAGCATCTTTTCAACTAACAAAAAAGATTGACTGACAGTCTTGAACTTGAAAGGCGGTCCTTCGAAGAGAGCGACAGTGTTGTCCTCACTCCCAGAGACTATCCTGTAGGGGCGAGTCGGGCGGAAGTCTACCGACGACATGGGACGAGACTGTCCGGTCAAATTGCCGTTTGATGTCCCCGTGTCGAAGAGAAAGACATAGCCAAATCTGCAATGAAGCGACCGTTGTTGAAGAGTGTGGTGATTTTATGTTCATGTGTTTGACGAATGTTGACGAAATGTTTCTCAAGATTTCGGACAGCTAGTTCTGTAACTTGGAATTTAGTGAATAGCGAAGGAAGAGGGGTGGGGGTAAAGAATAGGATCGCGGAGGAAGAGGGGTGGGGGTAGAGAATAGGGTCGCAGATGAATACGGTGGGGGGTAGATCAAAGGGTCGCAGAAAGACAGCGGGAGGTTGTAGAGATTCCTTATTTTTATCGATGTATGCTTGTAGATAAGGATTTCTTCGGAAACACTCGAAAGATGGACGCACTGTTCTTCTTTTAACTAGAATAGGTCAATGTATAATAATTAGCCCGATTTTTTTTTTGGTTCTTGGATAACTTCTAAACTTTCAAGTAATTTTTAAGTGTGCGAGCTAATAAAAGTTTAAAATGAGCCGGAGACATCTTAATCTAGACCGGAAACGTCTCAACAACAAGCATAAACAATTTAATCTCATCACTTACGATTGAATTGAGCGAAAAATTACATAAAGTTTAAAAAACTTATTGTTGGAAAATTCACTGCATGTATTATTTTATCTGTTCATTGCATTAAAACTTCAGATAAAAAATTTGCTGAGAAAAAGTAAAGAAGAGTAAAACCGGTGGTTCATAAAGTTTGCTCTCCTTTGAAGCCATGACGAATGCTCACCCTTTAATAAAACTATGAATTTTTTGGGACATTTCAAGTACCAAAATGACGTTTAATCAATTCCAAAGTCTCAACCTTTCTCGTCCTTCTCCCACAACAGCGAGTCTTTTCGAGTCATCAGACCACGCGATGTCACGAATCGCTCCAGAAATCACGGGATAAGTTGCCTCAATCGAAGAAGCCTTTCCATCAACGATCCCCACAAATACACAAGTAGCATACTCATTCTGATCCCTTGCCAGCTCGGACCCCAATCCCAGTTACAACAGAATAGGAATGGCCGTTTGCCTTTTTACTTCTATGCAAAATTCCTATCTTCTTGGCATTCTGGAGCCCCACTTGTTGAAACAGCACCCCTTTTCCACTAGATTCTCACAACTCGCAAAACACATTTCTTCTTTCGAATGTTTCCGTCAAATCAGATCCTCATGAAGTTCGATTTTGTTAGTCGCTTAAAGAGCAATGAGCTCATTTGCTTACAGTGAATTATCTTGAACCTTGAGTATGTGCGTTTTTTGGGTTGTGTCCCATATGCGAACGTTCCCCGCCTGGTCAGCTGAGGCACAGTAGTAGCCAGAGGGGCTCATCCGGGCGACCGTCGCAGCGGTCGCGTGCTCCGTGTAGATGTCCACATTCGTCTGGTCCTGCAGAACATAAACTGAGCTGGGAAAAGGTTTCAGAAAAAAAGAAAGAGAGGTGAAGAGATAGAGAAATAAGAGTTAACACATCACTTAATGAAACCATTACTAGTTTTCAAATCAGGGTGTGGCATAGCGCACGAATGCCGTGCGGAGGTACCCATGTTCGACCTTCATCACGTCAATCAAAACCAATAGGCTTGAGAACTGTTAGAGAGGCTAGCGCGAATCTGATTCTTCTCATTCCTGCTTTACGCACTAGCGGCGATCCAGGAATCAGCCTCTGATTTTACCCGGATAAGTCTTTATTCTCAATGTACCGTACCCTGCCGCAAAGTGTGTAAAAAGTGCTAAAAAAGTTCTTTTTCTTGCTATTGAACCCGAAAAAAACGTTCTTTCATCTAATGTTTCACTTCAACTTGAAAAAACGATTTTTTTTCTAAAGTTTCTTTGTTTCTCCCACATTAGTTGGAACACAAGAGGAAAGAAAAAACCTTTACGTTGACGATATGGACAGAATTTCCGTTCGTGTAAAGAATTGATTCGCCCTTTGGCGAGGCAGAAATGGCTGCTGGGAGGCCACGAGTTGTTCGCGGGAGGCACGCGAAGGTTTTTACTGAACACAAGGAGCTGCTCTCAGGTTGAAATTGAAAAGTGTTTTTTTGATAGGTAGTGTCATTTGATTTCAGTTTCTCCTCAATTTTTTTCTGTCGTCACCGAAGTTTTGAATCCAATCTTAGTCACGTTATTTTACTTTGAGTTAGCCTTACGGAACATTAATTATAGCATTCATTGTGAGGAGGCTTTTCTCGGTGCTTGTCCAGAACGACGTAGGCTCCGCCTCTCTTCACCCCTCTCCCCGTGGGGGGAGGGCGGAGTCACGAATTTATACCTAATTTTTTGATTGAACAGGAGCAACATGATTTGAACGTGATTTGAACGTGCATCAAAATGCATAAGGTAGCCTATGTCGAATTAGACAAGTGCCGCTTTCTCAAGTGAAAAGAAGACGTCTTACTCAACTCACTCACAAACTGGCACAATTATTCTTAGGGGGGCCGCACTTTAGTTGGGAGCGGTGCCTTTTGTTTTTAGTGTGATCAAACTACTGTATTAATTACAACATTTCTCTATTTTTTGACACATTTAGTCATTAAATTGACAAAAAAATTAAAAATATGAGAAATTTTCTTATGCGGTCTTAACTCATAAGAGGGAACCCTTATGTGAATTTTTTTTACCTCAGAAGGGTAAAAATTTTTCAAAAAAATTTTTATCTCATAAAATTTAAACTTGAAAAAAAATTACAGATGTAAGGCAAGGGTCTGTATAAAAATTTTTTTGCCTCCGGCGAACGTCTGTTGGATTTTCGGACCAACTAAAAAAACGCTGAGCGTAACCATTGACTAAGCCTAACCATTGACTAAGCCTAACCATTGACTAAGCCTAACCATTGACTAAGCCTAACCATTGACTAAGCCTAACCATTGACTAAGCCTAACCATTGACTAAGCCTAACCATTGACTAAGCCTAACCATTGACTAAGCCTAACCATTGACTAAGCCTAACCATTGACTAAGCCTAACCATTGACTAAGCCTAACCATTGACTAAGCCTAACCATTGATTAAGCCTAACCATTGACTAAGCCTAACCATTGACTAAGCCTAACCATTGACTAAGCCTAACCATTGACTAAGCCTAACCATTGACTAAGCCTAACCATTGACTAAGCCTAACCATTGACTAAGCCTAACCATTGACTAAGCCTAACCATTGACTAAGCCTAACCATTGACTAAGCCTAACCATTGACTAAGCCTAACCATTGACTAAGCCTAACCATTGACTAAGCCTAACCATTGACTAAGCCTAACCATTGACTAAGCCTAACCATTGACTAAGCCTAACCATTGACTAAGCCTAACCATTGACTAAGCCTAACCATTGATTAAGCCTAACCATTGACTAAGCCTAACCATTGACTAAGCCTAACCATTGACTAAGCCTAACCATTGACTAAGCCTAACCATTGACTAAGCCTAACCATTGACTAAGCCTAACCATTGACTAAGCCTAACCATTGACTAAGCCTAACCATTGACTAAGCCTAACCATTGACTAAGCCTAACCATTGACTAAGCCTAACCATTGACTAAGCCTAACCATTGACTAAGCCTAACCATTGACTAAGCCTAACCATTGACTAAGCCTAACCATTGACTAAGCCTAACCATTGACTAAGCCTAACCATTGACTAAGCCTAACCATTGACTAAGCCTAACCATTGACTAAGCCTAACCATTGACTAAGCCTAACCATTGACTAAGCCTAACCATTGATTAAGCCTAACCATTGACTAAGCCTAACCATTGACTAAGCCTAACCATTGACTAACCCTAACCATTGACTAAGCCTAACCATTGACTAAGCCTAACCATTGACTAAGCCTAACCATTGACTAAGCCTAACCATTGACTAAGCCTAACCATTGACTAAGCCTAACCATTGACTAAGCCTAACCATTGACTAAGCCTAACCATTGACTAAGCCTAACCATTGACTAAGCCTAACCATTGACTAAGCCTAACCATTGACTAAGCCTAACCATTGACTAAGCCTAACCATTGACTAAGCCTAACCATTGACTAAGCCTAACCATTGACTAAGCCTAACCATTGACTAAGCCTAACCATTGACTAAGCCTAACCATTGACTAAGCCTAACCATTGACTAAGCCTAACCATTGACTAAGCCTAACCATTGACTAAGCCTAACCATTGACTAAGCCTAACCATTGATTAAGCCTAACCATTGACTAAGCCTAACCATTGACTAAGCCTAACCATTGACTAAGCCTAACCATTGACTAAGCCTAACCATTGACTAAGCCTAACCATTGACTAAGCCTAACCATTGACTAAGCCTAACCATTGACTAAGCCTAACCATTGACTAAGCCTAACCATTGACTAAGCCTAACCATTGACTAAGCCTAACCATTGACTAAGCCTAACCATTGACTAAGCCTAACCATTGACTAAGCCTAACCATTGACTAAGCCTAACCATTGATTAAGCCTAACCATTGACTAAGCCTAACCATTGACTAAGCCTAACCATTGACTAAGCCTAACCATTGACTAAGCCTAACCATTGATTAAGCCTAACCATTGACTAAGCCTAACCATTGACTAAGCCTAACCATTGACTAAGCCTAACCATTGACTAAGCCTAACCATTGACTAAGCCTAACCATTGACTAAGCCTAACCATTGACTAAGCCTAACCATTGACTAAGCCTAACCATTGACTAAGCCTAACCATTGACTAAGCCTAACCATTGACTAAGCCTAACCATTGACTAAGCCTAACCATTGACTAAGCCTAACCATTGACTAAGCCTAACCATTGACTAAGCCTAACCATTGACTAAGCCTAACCATTGATTAAGCCTAACCATTGACTAAGCCTAACCATTGACTAAGCCTAACCATTGACTAAGCCTAACCATTGACTAAGCCTAACCATTGACTAAGCCTAACCATTGACTAAGCCTAACCATTGACTAAGCCTAACCATTGACTAAGCCTAACCATTGACTAAGCCTAACCATTGACTAAGCCTAACCATTGACTAAGCCTAACCATTGACTAAGCCTAACCATTGACTAAGCCTAACCATTGACTAAGCCTAACCATTGACTAAGCCTAACCATTGACTAAGCCTAACCATTGACTAAGCCTAACCATTGACTAAGCCTAACCATTGACTAAGCCTAACCATTGACTAAGCCTAACCATTGACTAAGCCTAACCATTGACTAAGCCTAACCATTGACTAAGCCTAACCATTGACTAAGCCTAACCATTGACTAAGCCTAACCATTGACTAAGCCTAACCATTGATTAAGCCTAACCATTGACTAAGCCTAACCATTGACTAAGCCTAACCATTGACTAAGCCTAACCATTGACTAAGCCTAACCATTGACTAAGCCTAACCATTGACTAAGCCTAACCATTGACTAAGCCTAACCATTGACTAAGCCTAACCATTGACTAAGCCTAACCATTGACTAAGCCTAAGCGAGAAAAAACGGTGAATATTAACTAAAAACAGCTGAGTCAACTTCCTCAATTAGACAGGACAAAACTAAAAAAATTTTCGCTAATGTTCTATACGGCCTCGTTAGCATACATTTTTCCTATGCCTAAGCGAAAAAATCAGTGAAAAGTGATCTGCCCCCCCCCAAAGTAAATCCCCCCTCCAAGTAACAAAGTGCCCACAAAATCAGGATTAATCTCATTCACTACAAAGCTTGGACATGAGTCATGACGTTCGAAGCATATATTTTCAATAAAAAGAAAAGCTCAGGAACTAATCTCCTTAAAGTATTAATTTAGCATGAACATGATGAACAATTACTTGAAAACAAGTAAAATTGTATACTTTATTACATATCCACGCCTTCGTAAAATACCTCCGTCAAATGTTACACGTAACCAATGATTATTATATTTGATTCGAAATAGAAACTCTTACCAAGCGTGTACTCATTGGAATCCATCTTTTTTCAGGTCTGTTCTGCTCGCAAAATTTTATTTTACCTTCAAACATTTTTATCAACAGAAAGAAAATCACCTTCAATTTTAGTTTCATACAAATTGAACGATGAACGAAGGAAAACATTATATAAAATTTCACGGCTCTTATTCCCTGAGGCCGTATGCATGGAGTAATCCAAAAGTATTATGAGCATGGATTATCAATTATCAAACTTTATTTGAATAATCCGGTATGCATGGAATTTTTTGGATTACTGATAATCCGACGAAACCAGTAACCCTACTCCGGAGGTAGTTTATTGAATAATCCAAAAAGATAATCGAAAGATAATTATAGTGTTTAGAGTTTTTGTCAATTTTATTTGAATAATCCGGTATGCATGGAATTTTTTGGATTACTGATAATCCGACGAAACCAGTAACCCTACTCCGGAGGTAGTTTATTGAATAATCCAAAAGCATGGATTATCAATTATCAAACTTATTTTATTATATATATTTTTTTATTTTATTAAAAAAAAATTTTTTTTTTATTAGAGTGCATTCAGTATTCGACATTTATAGTGTTTAGAGTGCATTTTAGTGTGCATTTTGATGCATACGCTTGTCTTTCCGCTTCCTTTTTGACAATAATCCAAGTTTAAGTAATCTGACATCCATGCATACCTATTTCCATAATCCAAAAAATTTAACTTTTTGGGTTTTTGTAATCATTGGATCATAATAATCCAGTTTTTTATAAACTGTTTTCCATGCATACGGCCTCTGATGGGCACATACCCTCCGTCTTGTCTTGCAGACATTGGAATACTAGACGGAAAATTGGCTTTAAACGCTACGGTTTCGAAAATTTTTTAAAAAAATCCATAGGTGATCATTTTGAGCATTAGGGACTCCGGTTCTATAAAAAAAAAAGCATCAGGGACTACAGTTGAGAAAAAAAGTTTAACATTAAAACGCTTTGGCTTAGTAAAAGTTTACGCTACCGAGGCCGTACGGCTTAGGCTAACGAGAACGTATCAGAAAAATTTAATGTAAAACAAAGCATCGTGCCAATTTCTGCAAGACAAGACGCAGGGTATGCCTGCCCATCAGGAAATAAGACCCAATTTTACTTTTTGAAAAACATGGTTTAACAATAAGCGATTCAGACTAAAACAGTTTACTAGAGAACGAGACTATTTTCGGCCCATTTGACTGTGATTGGAATTACTATAATAGGTGAACCCCCATTAAAAGAATTCGGGTTCTCTTTAACTTGGGGGGGGCTCCGATTCACTTCGGGGGGGGGGGCTTTTCAAAGATAACTTTTTAAAAGTTTGTTTTTACATTAAAAAAAACGCTTAGGCTTAGGAAAAAGTTAACGCTAACGAGGTCAAACGGCTTAGGCGAACGAGACCGCATAATAAAATTTATATATTTTTAAAAACATTTTTCGAACGCACCGAAAAAAGCCAAGTGAAGCGGAGCCCTCCCAAGTGAACTTGTGCCAGATTTCGATATGCGCAGAATCTCTTTGAGGACGGAATTCGCATTGAAGATCAAAATAACGAGAACAAAAAAACGCTCCAAAGTATTTAAGATTGATTCTTCATTTGATGAATAAGCAACAACTCCCTCAATATATTGTTCCATTTTTTTCCGCGTCGCAACGAACGGAAATATTAATAAGGTAAAACGCACTAGGATAACTCAAAAGAAAAAAAATTGAAACATTCTAAGAATATTTGAAAACATACACAAACTTATTGTTAGGTCATTCTTATGATTCCGCACTTTTTGTGTTGATGAAAAAACAAGAACAGAAAATTTTTCTCGAGAGCGCAGAGTAAATAAGGTTTTATCAGACTCTCTCTTTTCACGAGAAAGACACATCCATTTGAATCGAATGAAAATAACAATTATAAAGTTCAAGAAATTGTTTTTCGAACAAAAACATTTACTTTCTTCTCTCTCTCTCTCTTTCTTTTTCTCTCTCTCTAACTCGCTAGTAGTTTTCGAATTGCATCTTTCCTCTCTCTAAACCTCTCTTCGTTTCCGAAGTCGCCCTCCTCCCACCCTCACCACTAAATTTCTCTGTAAATTCTACTTGCTCTTCATAGCTTTTTCAGCAGAGCTGCTTCACTTGTCTCTTCCACTTTTCTTTCTTTCTCTCTTAGTTTCTCATATTCTTGCCAGTCCTCATGTTCTATACCTTTAAAATTATATTTCCCATCTTTTTAGTTTCTCCCAAATCCTCTCTTATCTACGCATACACTCTTATACGTTGTAATCCTGTTGCTGTTCTCTTCTTCTCTCCGACTCCAACTCATTTCGGGGACTGAAGGGGGGGGGGGGATTCCTTTGCAATCATGTACATCCCACTCACTTTCAACCCCTTCCTTTGTCCTGTTGGTATCTACCAAGTCATATTTCTACTAGTATAATTAAAAAAGACCACACTGGTGAGTGTACTTTCTGCTACGTCTTCTTTTGGCTTAAAATAATTTGGTTTTAAATGTAAAAAGGACGATCCCATCGACAAAAATTCATAAATTTTAAATAACCACATTCGAACAGGGATAAGAAACTACTAGAACACTTGTAGTTACTCATATTGAAAGCTGTATAGAAAATAGAGAAAAGGTAGCTAACCACGGGGCCCATTTCTGTGGTTGCTAGATAGATTTACAACCAGATGAAAAAAAATCGAATGAAGACTTTCTCGGCGAAAAACTGTTACAGCAAAAAAAGTAGAAAAGAAAGGGTTTTTAACTGACGATGGAGTCTCATTATATGTACTTTTTTAAAAACAATTCTTGCTATGTCTTCAACATCAAAACTGAGAAGATTTGAACGCTCATTCGCTTTGGACAGTTTGGAAAACTCGCAAATTTTTCCTCTGATGCAACGATTTCTGTTTCTGGATAGGGCTAGAGACACAAGTAGGAAATGTTTCTATCATAGATACATTATGAGTCACAAATAATGGAAAGGGTAAAAAGAAATTTTTTTATTATCTCGCGAAAATCGTCGATTTGCTGTCACAACACCCGATGTACTTATGAATTAAAATGTATGCGAGTTTCTGTCACTTGAAAGGCTTTAACTCACTCCTACAAAAGTAGGAGTCTTTAAAAAAAAAACAAAAAAACAGAAAATTAGAATAGAAAACCGGGAAATCTGGCAGTGTGCTTTCAATAGAACCAGAAGCAGGACTTAGGCAAAGGGAGAGGTTAGTCTTTGTTAAGGTCAGAGCTCGCTGCGTTTAAACCTGTGTTCAAAATGTTTTTGCGCAGACAAAAAAACATCTCGAGAGCATGGCTCTGAAGATGTTAACAAGTGGCTAATCACACAATCACACAAAGTATTCCTTCATCAACTAAAACGCGTAGAATGTTCTTATGAAGACATGACTCAACAATACCTTCATTGTTTCCTATGGAATTCCAGCATTTGATCAGACTCGATGATAAATAATAAGAAAAGCTGCTTATCGAGTTGCGGAGGTCCGTCATCACTGGGTGCAACACTCGGTTCCCGGTTTATGGTCGAATACAAAAGGGAAGAGCAATGATCTCATAAGCTTCTGTTTGGATTCTTTCCCGTTTGCTCGAGAATTTACGATCTTGTGCTCACTTTGGTCGTTAGCCGACATAGGAGTTATTTTTAATTTTAGAAATGTGGGCTCATATTGAAGATCAAGATACAACAAAGACTTTATAACGGGTTGTTTTGAAAAGGAAACTTAATAATTTAGTATAAGTTGATTCGAAATGAACATTATCGATCGAGTTTTTCTGTAATTAAACGTAATTTTCCAAAATTTCTCATGGGAGTCGAAAAAAATAGTTTGTAGTCAGATGAAAGAAGCATATATGTACATACATAACCCTGTTCTGAAAATCGATGTGAAGGAACGTTGCTTCATCCATTATCAAATCACTTGTATTCTTTTTTTTTGTTGGGAAAACAGCTTGCGCTGGGACAAGGCCGCTGTGTATATATTCAACAAAGCATGTCAACGGGCGAACTATGTTTCCAATGCAGAAGATGGGATTAGCACATTGAGAACGACAGTTCGTATGGCAGCCCTACAGATAAGGCGAGACAAAATGTGAATGAAAGAATCATGTGAAGTCTTCAATGACTTCTTATCTAACGTGTGGTTGGAGAAGACAAGAGAAAATGGAATCGCAAAAAGCTGTCGTATAAAAGTAGTATTATTCTTTCAGCTGATGTCCCTGCCATGAAAAAATAGTATTGGAAATTTTCGCGATCAAGTGTTACGTTTCATTGAGTTTTTATTGAAAACTTCAGTGTTACACTTACTCCCATACTCTTCATCTTGATTAATGACTACCTAGTCCCTCCGAGAGCTTACTTTATTGCTTTCACGCTTATACTCTTGAATTTTCACTGATTATTCATTCATAAGACTCATTCAAGTATTCAATAATGTTTTCCAACGGAGTCAGAGCTTTCATAAAAACATTTGTACCCATGTTTCAGAGCTTTCATGAGAACATTTGTACCCCCCCCCATGTTTCAGAGCTGACTCTTAATTTTTGTGGAACTCTAATGTGAAGCTACAAGAAATCTCAGAAATTAGGTACATACTTACTCCTATAGAGCACTCGCATTGTCTTATTATCTTGTTCTTCAGAACTCTCAATTGGAGTAGAATTCTTTTGTCGTCGTAAATTTTACAATCGCTCCAAACTATTCCGATGATTTACATAGAAAACCTCGAAGCTTTTTTCTCAGTTTTTATCCGTTCGCTAAGTCATCGAAAATGGGCGCGCATCAATCCCTGGTTCGTCAACTGGAAGTAGAGAGCGCCAAGGCGCATCTGGTCTGTCGATCTCCCTACTTCCGAAGAATTTTCTTTATAATTCCTAGTGGAATGGATCATACTGTTTTCCGTAATTTTACAACAGCACTTCACTCAAACCCCCTTAGTCCTAAGCGGTCTTATTTGTGCAGGTTTTCGTGCTAAAGAGACATTCAGAAGAGCGGGAAGAAGCACTTCGCAAGTTGGAACGTTCTGAGCAGCACCTTATGGTTATTATGATACATGCATGTAACAATCGACTTACAAGATTTATTTTGCAAGATATAGATTGGTAGACTCCCCAACTGGACTATGAAATCGGTTTAAGGCCCCTCATCTGCAATGACACTGACTCCCCAATGACTCTGACATCGGTTTATGGCCCCTCATCTGCAATGACACTGACTCCCAAATGACTCTGACATCGGTTTATGGCCCCTCATCTGCAATGACACTGTTTCCCCAAATGACTCTGAGATCGGTGTATGGCCCCTCATCTGCAATGACACTGACTCCCGAAAATGACTTTGACATGGGTTTATGGCCCCTCATCTGCAATGACACTGTTTCCCCAAATGACTCTGAGATCGGTTTATGGCCCCTCTGCAATGACACAGACTCCCGAAAGTGACTCTGACATCGGTTTATGGCCCCTCATCTGCAATGACACTGTTTCTCTAAATGACTCTGAGATCGGTTTATGGCCCCTCATCTGCAAAGACACTGACTCCCGAAAATGACTCTGACATCGGTTTATGGCCCCTCATCTGCAATGACACTGTTTCCCCAAATGATTGTGAGATCGGTTTATAGCCCCTCATCTGCAATGACACTGACTCCCGAAATGGACTCTGACATTGGTTTATGGCCCCTCATCTGCAATGACACTGTTTCCCCAAATGACTCTGAGATCGGTTTATGGCCCCTCATCTGCAATGACACTGACTCCCGAAAATGACTCTGACATCGAATTATGGCCCCTCATCTGCAATGACACTGACTCCCCAATGACTCTGACATCGGTTTATGGCTCCTCATCTGCAATGGCACTGACGGCCAAATGACTCTGACATCGGTTAATGGCCCCTCATCTGCCTTGACACTGTTTCCCCAAATGACTCTGAGATTGGTTTATGGCCCCTCATCTGCAATGACAATGTTACCCCAAATGACTCTGAGATCGATTTATGGCCCCTCATCTGTAATGACACTGACTCCAGAAAATGACTCTGACATCGGTTTATGGCTCCTCATCTGCAATGGCACTGACGGCCAAATGACTCTGACATCGGTTAATGGCCCCTCATCTGCCTTGACACTGTTTCCCCAAATGACTCTGAGATTGGTTTATGGCCCCTCATCTGCAATGACAATGTTACCCCAAATGACTCTGAGATCGATTTATGGCCCCTCATCTGTAATGACACTGACTCCAGAAAATGACTCTGACATCGGTTTATGGTCCCTCATATGCAATGACACTCAAAATAATTTGGTAGAAAAAAAGGGAACTTCGAAATTTACTAGACGTGGGAACCGAGTTATGTACATACTTTCGATATATTAAGGTTTTTTAAAACTTCAAGTTTATTATTATTATTTGAACATTACATTCATTTTATTTAGAACTCAAGTACCATATTTCCAATGAAGAGTTTTTTTTTACATTGCCTAACAGTCAAGTTGAAAAGAGAAAGATCTAAAGTTCAGAATTTTTTGTCAGCAAAATAAATTCAGTAAAATCAAATGATCATCATACACAGGTATTGAGAAGTAGTAAATCTTAAGATTATCATGTCTGGGAGTGGTTGTCCTTTTCAACTGAAGAAATTTCAAGCTCACCGAACCCCATGAAAGAAAGCGTCAATTTTCTGCTTTTCGCGTTCAAATGGAAATGGAGCGGCGCATTGTTGTCGAGTTCATCGAGAATGTGAATTGGAGACAAAGTCAGCCATTGTAATTGGAATTGCTTTATCCGTTCAAGGATTGAAGAAAAAAGTGTATAAAAATAAAATATACTATTCAAGAGCGTCATGACAGGATAAATAAGAGATAACAAGACCATTATATCTGATCAGTCAATTACTCCGTGCACATAATGCTGATAATAAAAAGAGAAAAATAGAAATTAAAGAATTTCGACAGAATGGTTCTGGTGTTACGAAAATGATTCCGATTTCCTAATTTGCCACTGTAAGGTTTTTTTTCTGCATCATAATGACATAGAAGCTAAGTCCTAAACTCTTTTCTTAAATTTTCTCTAAATAACCTAAGTAAAATATGAAAGTAACTATGTAGTTGTTCGGTGGTAGCTTTGCACAATATTTTTTACATGTAATTTACTACACAAAAGCTGTTCACTACTAAATTTACAAAGCTTGGGTTTGGTAAGAATACTTATAATAATTACTTGGAATTATCCGTTTATTTTGAATTTCAAATAAAACGGAACAAATAGCAAGGTTTAAATAAAAAGGCGTGATTGGTAAGAGCTTTCTTTGGTTTTTATTGTTTATCTCTAGTAGTGTATCGTAGATTCAAAAGAATATTACGACAGAGAGTGTGAAGAGGCTGCTTATTCGAATGGCACGAGCCATTTCCATGCATTTTAACGATGGCTACTTCCATTTCTATAGTCATGTCTTCGAGCGCTCCGTCGATGTCAGTTTTCTTTTAGTATAAACGAATGTGGTGGCAGGGATTTTTGAAATATAATAATATCGAAAGAGAATGAATTTTGAAAATTGTAGTGGATTACCAAATATGGAATCTTATGTGAACTATTAAATCTGAAACAACTGAGTTCTAAATTTGAAATTCTTTGATTTTCTGTTGTCTAAATTTTCGAATTTCTCGACATTAATAAAGTATGTATCTGGTCTAAAATTAATACTAGAATTAAATATATTTTTCTGTTGCAGAATTTAATACTTGTCTGTCAAAGGTTCTCAAACAACATGGATAAAACTGTAAATCAATATACATCTGACACAATTTGTCGGAAGTGATTAAGTGAGAAAAGGTGTCCATCACATTTTATGTGCTTCAGATGCGTCAGCCTCGGCGGAACTCCAGAAGGCCATTCAAGGTGCCTTTTTCAAATTTCTCTCTCATATCTTCTAATAAAAATGTTATTTAAAACATTTCCCTTATCAACAGCGTTATCCGTTCAGCAAATTCCCCGTGAGTCGTCAAAGCGAAAGCCGATCAGCAATTGCTTCTATTTCATTATGATGCAGAAGCTGATCCAGTTGCGAGAGAGACTGCTAAGTTTAATGAGAGAAGCAGTCAGTTGAGCCCTTTTTCAATTTATTTATTTATTTATTTATTTAGATACATTTTTGAAACAAAAACGCGACAACACTCGGAACATGGTGAACACATGATAAATTCTCTACAGGTTAGGTAACTGCAGATTGAGTAGTTCTAATACATCGAGAGAACTCAATCTTGCTTTCAGAGCAAGTACAGTGGGAGCAGAAACTATATCGTAGGCAAGCTAACAATAATATCTAGCGGAACGAAAGGCGAAAGAATTGAATAATGGTAGTCTACGCGTACGGGAAATGTGAAATGAATACTTAGAAGTACGACCATTACAAGGCTTAAGCCTATACATTTTACTAACTGGAATATCAATTAATCCATTCAGTATTTTATAAGAGAAGATGATATCTGTCTTAGTTCTACGCGACAATAAAGTATCTAATTGGAAGCTTTTAAGTCTATACTTGTAGGAAGGTCGGGTTTGCAGAGATTCTCGATTGTAAGAGCATCGAATGCATAGTAATCGTGTTAAAATATGCTGGACATGCTCAATTTTTCTGATGAGATTCTTTTTGTAGGGAGACCAAATGACAGAGCCGAAGTCTAGTAAAGGAACAATGAAAGATTTGTAGCAACGAATATATGCTAATGGACTTTTGATGCATAATGACCGAAACAAAGCGTAGACTAATCTCATTGCTCGTCTTGTAACATGTTCAATATGATATTCGTAAGACAAATCGACATCAATGAAAACTCCCAAGTCTCTTATTGGTGATTCTGCAACTTTGAATGGAATGTCACTATGATCATCGGTTTTTACAAAATAAGGTAGACCAGGATTAGATTTACCCAAATGTAAAACACTGCATTTGTTATTCGCGATCGTCAACTGCCATTCATCACAAAAAGTCTGTATTTTTAGAGCAGTGGATTTCAATTGTAAGTGGGCAAGAGTAGAGTCATTAGGAGAGAAATTGGCAAATACTTTGATGTCATCCGCGAACAAGTTGACAGAAACGAGATGGAAATTTTCGAGCCTATATGACAGGCTAGCGATATATAGAGAGAATAGAATCGAGCCTAAGACAGAGCCCTGGGGCACACCTGAACTAATTGGAAAACTATCAGAAAGGGTATTGTTAACACGAACACGCGAGGTACGGCCTTTCAGAAAACACTCGAACCAGCAAAACAAATTGCCTCGAAAACCTACACTTTCAAGAATATGTAACAGCTTATCATGTGAAACTGTATCAAAAGCTTTCGCTAAATCGTAATATAGTATGTCTACAACATTATAACAGTCTAGTGCACGCTGCCATGATTGAGTACATTCTAGGAGATTTGTTTCAACCGATTTACGAGAGCGAAACCCGTGTTGACAGTTTGGAATGAGATTGAAGACATTGCACCAATGAATTATTTCAGGCTTAAGACAACGTTCTAGAACTTTAGAAGCAACAGGAGATATTGTAATTGGCCGAAAGTGTTCAGGAGAACTTGGGGAAGCAACTTTATTAATTGGTACGACAATGCCTTGTTTCCAGATGTCAGGAACCTTACCCAGTATTAAGGAAAAGTTAAACAGAAACGAAAGGGGCTCGGCAAGTACTTCTGCACAATTTTTATATACAATAGACGGAATAGAGTCAGATGGCGCAAAACAAGATGATTTCAGTTTCTTCAAATGACGTAATACTTGTTGAGGCATTATAATACAGTCTGACTTGGAATAACTATTTCGAGAACTGAGAATAGGCAAGTTTCCATTATCTTGAGTAAAGACAGAGGAGAAGTAAGAGGCTAATGCATTGGCCTTTGCCTTGTCAGTGAACTTGGATAATCCATCAACAGTTATACAACCAATACGAGTTGTTTGTTTTAATCTGCTATTTACAAAACTGTACAGGTTCTTAGTGGAATTTAAAAGTCTGAGTTCGCGATTTCTATTCAGTTTCTCAATCTCAGATTTTATTTTCATACATATTCTATTGTATTCGGTCACAACTGGAGCACAGTTCAGTTTGCGAAAAAGACTAGACTTGTACATGATCATTTTCTTTATATGAGGTGGGTAAGATTCGAAAGGTAGTTTACGTCTGTAAAAAGGAGTGTGATCAGTAATAAGAGGAAGTAGAGTGTTTAAGAAGCGAGAATATAGATCATTTATATCGATGAAATTATCGAACAAAGTGGTCCATGAAGTACTAGATAACGCAGCAGACAGAGAAACATAGTCGCAATGTCTATAATCAAGGCTAGGCTCAAAAAGGCTAGCAGAGCTATCATGGAGGATAGTGAAACAAACGGAATTGTGGTCACATGATAGAGAGAAAGGCGATGTTACATAGCAATTCGATATCGATCCAGGAGGCCCAATAACCAAATCAAGAGTGTTGCTCAAATGAGTAGGTTCCTTAACAAACTGCGTGAAAGAAAGATCAGCCACTAGGTCACTCAATACTTTGTGCTGGCCAGTAGCGCAAGATGGATTAGACCAGTCAAGTGCAAGATTTAAGTCGCCACAAAGTACAGCTGTATGAGGCACACAAAGTAAATCACTAACAAGTTCGAATAACTGGTTATTTTGATCGGGATTCGTATTAGGAGGTCTATAAACGAGTATAATCCGAAGAGTATTTATCGAAGAAGGTGAATGAATATCTAGTGCAATTAATTCACTAGAAACATCGTGCAGAGTTTTAATTAAGGACACGGAAAGAAAGTCACGGCAAATTGCAACTACACCACCCCCTTTTCTTCTCAAACGATCAGAACGAAAAACAACATATGGTAACCTAGCAACGAGCTCAGAATCAACGATCTTAGAATTAAGCCATGACTCACAAACAAGAAGAATATCAGGTCTATAAACACAAAGAAAGGTGTGCAGCTCACTTAACTTATTAACAATGGAGCGTGCATTGATCAAAACACATTTCAAACCGGTGGAGCAGCCTAGCAGCTGGAGTTTGACGGAAGCGTTGTAGTCGGGCTGGAACGCGTAGGTGTAGTCGTGGCCATCGGAGGTGGAACAGACGTTCTATTCTTCGAGGAAATTTCACATTTCTTCCATAATTGATCGCGGTAAATCACCCAGCCGTCGGCCGGATGAGTTTTCTTCAATCGGGCAAGTTGAGCTCTCAATTTCCTCCATTCGTCTCTTTCCTCGTTCGTCATACTTTTGCGGACATAAGTTCTACTCCAAACGACGTTTTCTCTCAAAGTTGGTCCGTTCTTTAGTGCTTTTAAAAGATGCCCTCTTGTTGGAAGAAGCACTTTAAGAAGTCGAGGGCGATCTGTTTCTTTGCCTAGTCGATAAACAGCTTGGGCACGAGCATCGATTTGGAGAGCGCCGAGAATTTGGGCAACGTTTTGTTCGTCATGCTGCATACGGTAGGCGGAACTGGGGTTGGAACTTTCAGGTACGCCATAGATAACTAAGGACCTCATGCGGTTATGCTTTTCAATCAGTGATTCTGACTCGGAAGATGGAAGCGTGGTCTCCAAGTTTTTACTCACCAAATCCGAAGAGCCTTTGCAAGATGAGGCAGTGGAAGATAGTTGTTCGATTGTGGTAGATAGAGTGATTAAAAGACGAGAGATTGTGTCCCAAATTCCCTTAGGTACTCCAGGCGGAGGAGAACTATTCGCGAAGGAAAGAGTTTCAGCAACGATAGTTGGTATGTTCTTATCGTTGAGACTTCCATTTGGAGTGGGTTTAGGAAGGACTTGTACTGGACTTTGTCGCTTATGGGCCCTTGTGATAACCATTAGAGAGAAGAATCGATAGGTCACCTCACTCAACGAGCACACAAGACAAGAGTGGGCACACAAGACAAGATTAAAACTCTTTTTAAACAAAACTGTTCACATTGTATGAACGAGCTATTGAAGAGTTGGAGAAAGAATATTCAATATTTCCACCATTTTTGAACCTCAGAATGATTTCAAAGTTTCTCTTTTCTGACTAAATTGAACGTTTTTTTTAAAAATTTTCATTGTTGAAAAGGGTTGTTGATTCTGAGATGATTATCTCAACTTCACAACAACAAAAAAGCAAAATTTATTAGATGTAGCAGAGTCAACTAAGCTGCAACTGGCTAAATCGGTGGAGAACCAGCGTCTTTGTTCGACAGCTCAGCAATAGTTGAAGGATTCTCATGAAATTGTCTTCGGTTTTTTGAGAGAAAAAAAAATATATTTTAGAATTTTGCGAAATTCTCGTAAAATTAAGCAAAATTCGACGATAAACTTTCCGTAAACACAAGAAAACAGCTTTGTAAGAAAGTACCTGATTTCAGGAAGAATCTGTTGCAAGCAAGGAAGATCTGGTCAGCCGCAGAAAACGACACAGCTCCCTTCTGCTGGTGAAGCCTTACAAAACACTCTGCAGAGCTTCCTCGGGCTCATTAGAAAACTCTTTGCGTCTCTCAGCACCTTGAGTAGAGAAGTCTCTCTCAGTCTCTCAGCACCTTGATTAGACGAGTCGCTCAGCACCTGATTAGACGAGTCTCCCTCAGTCTCTCAGCACTTTGAGAAGATAAGTCTCTCTCAGTCTCTCAGCACCTTGAGTTGACGAGTCGCTCAGCACCTGATTAGACGAGTCTCTCTCAGTCTCTTAGCACCTTGAGTAGATAAGTCTCTCTCAGTCTCTCAGCACCTTGAGTAGATAAGTCTCTCTCAGTCTTTCAGCACCTTGAGTTGACGAGTCTCTCAGCACCTGATTAGACGAGTCTCATTCAGTCTCTCAGCACCTAGAGTAGATAACTCTCTCTCAGTCTCTCAGCATCTTGAGTAGACGAGTCTCTCAGCACCTAGAGTAGATAAGTCTCTCTCAGTCTCTCAGCACCTTGAGTAGACGAGTCTCTCAGCCCCTAGAGTAGACGAGTCTCTCAGCACCTAGAGTAGATAAGTCTCTCTCAGTCTCTCAGCACCTTGAGTAGACGAGTCTTTCAGCCCCTAGAGTAGACGAGTCTCTCAGCACCTAGAGTAGATAACTCTCTCTCAGTCTCTCAGCACCTTGAGTAGACGAGTCTCTCAGCACCTAGAGTAGATAAGTCTCTCTCAGTCTCTCAGCACCTTGAGTAGACGAGTCTCTCAGCCCCTAGAGTAGACGATTCTCTCAGCACCTGAGTTGACGAGTCTCTCCCGTCAACTCAGGTGTGCTAGAACAAAGTGCTACAACGATGTCCACCTTTACGCGGTGCAGCAAGACAGTCTAAGGACTGCATATGACATCAACGACCTTCTCTGGAAGCATCACGCTTCGAAGAAACTACAAGAGAGCCTCTCTTTCTCCTCTAAACCTCCGTCTTCTTTTTTCTTAAGGGACAGTTCGATCCGGCTTGCCTGATCCAACTACTTCTCCTATTGGCCGGATACATCGAGAGTAACCCAGGACCGACGATCTGGCTGTGCACTACGTGCAAGAGAGAAGCGAATACTAACTGCATCGAGTGATCCGAATGCTTAAAGTGGGTCCACACGAAACCGACATGCAGTGGCTCCTCCTCACTCAGAGAAAACGTCCAAGTCGGATACCGCTGCCCGTCATACCCCCCTCGCTAACATCAACGACTCCGCTGACCACCGCGAACACTGGGCAAAAGATCTCCGCTGTCCCCACGTCCGACAGCAGTAACTTCAATGTTTTACAATACAACTGTAATGGGTTTTCTTGCAAAACTACGTAGCTTCATGAACTTGTCATTCATCTGAAAGTCGACTTATTTGTCATTCACGAAACTAAGCTAACGAGCCGTTCCAAGTGTCCAAAAATACCTGGATACACCCTCGTGAGAAAAGATCGTAAGAAAAACTCCGGAGGTGGTCTCATTACCGGGATCAGCGAGTTGCTGTCATACACTGTAATGTTCTCTTGGATGGCAGATGAATAGTGTTACAAATTGGAATAGTTTTAAATTTTTCAAAACCGAGAAAGTGATCTCAAATTGAAATATTTTATCAACAACATAGTTCACAACATCCACGCGAAAGCTCAGCTCAAACGATTCCCTTTTGCCCGAACTACAGCTCGAAGTCTCTTTGGAAACGCCTCCACCACTGTACGGAGGTAGTCGGCTCCGATGTTGCCCCATTCTGCCTGAAAGGCCTTCTTCAGGGAATCATTATTTGGGTGGGAGCGAGGTTTGATCTTGGACTCCAATTGGGCCCAAACGGAATAATCCAGCGGGTTCAGGTCGGGTGATGAGGCCGGCCATTCTGATGTTATGATGAAGCCGGGAAATTTTCCTTGCACCTTTTGGACCCTTTTAGCTTTGTGGGCTGGTGCTGAGTCTTGTTGAAAGGTCCATGTTCTCTGATTGAAATGCGATTGAGACCATGAATAAAGCACGTCTTGCAGAACTTGTTTCAGGTAGTGTTCCGTGTCAATCTTGACGCCTTTCTCGACGAAAACAAACAGTGTTTTTTCCTGTGGCGCAGATCTCCGCCCAGACCATGACTTGAGTTGGATGTGCACTGCTTTGGGCCGTTCTACCCTTGCTATCGGCTTGCTCTGCGTCCTTCGCAAGCACACTGACGTTTTGGGAGTTGTGAACTTCTTTCACGGTAAACAGCTTTTCGTCAGAGAACACCATATTGAGATGTTCGCCTTGCTGCGTACGGCGAAGAAGGTCGCGACATCTTTTCACTATTTCCGACTTGTTGCGAGCCGACAGAAAAGCGGCCTTCCGTGTACGATACGAGCTGAGTCCCAGGTCTTCCGTGACTATTCGTTGCGATGAAGTTCGGCTCATCGGGAGCTGCTGCGCCATCTGTCTGATGCTTCGTTGTGCATTTCGGTTGATCTGACTCCGAACGGTTTCGATGAGTGGTGTCGTGCGAACAGTGCGAGGACGACCTTGCCTTGGACGGTCCGAAGATTTGTCAAGCTCCTTGAATAGTTTGATCGCTCGATACACTGCCATGCGAGGCAGGCGAAGCGTTTCAGAAATGCGAGCAGGGGCGCGGCCAATAGTGTGTAGGCAAATTATCGCAGTTCGCAAGCGATTCGTCGCTTTCATTAACCTAAACATCGATGGATTCAATCGCAAATCATTACAAACGTATAAAAAATGCCGCGGAATTGGAAAAACCAGAGAGTGTTGCGCTACGTGTTGTCACTTCCCCAGTCAATGTTATCGAACATTTGTAACACTATGCTCTCTTCGACCGAAACACATTTGGAATCTCTCACCGTCCACATATCCGATGCCAATGGGAAGTCGCTCGATGTTACCAACATATACATACATACCACCGACGAGCTTTTGCACCACCACTGGTTACACGCCTGACCTCACTCCATCCTTACACAATCGCGAGAAGTCCATAATATTCGGTTATCTTAACGCTCATGATGCTGCATGATTTTCCGAGTCTTCAGACGACTGCAGAGGCTCTCACATCGCAGAAACGATGGATGCTTCAGAACACGCCGCAGTAAACCGGAACCCGCCTACCAGAGTAACAGTCAACGGAAGAACATCTTCTCCAGACATCTTCATTTGTTCGCTTGACTTACTTTCTCAAGTCTCATGGAAAGCAATACCATCTGGAAGCTCCGACCATCTATCTACCCATCGTAATCGTCCTCGAGGGTTCCAACTATATCCGTACGCACAGGGAAGTATCCTTCACCAACTTCGGAAAAGCGAACTGGAAAATCTTTGAGCAGCTCGTTGAAGAAAAGTTATCCACGACACCTCTTCCTGACCTCCCCGCCGCCCAAGCTTAGCCCTTCTTCCGCAAAATCCTGATATCTGCAGCCGCCAGCTCAATTCCACGCGGTCGCATCAAGAAGAGAAACGTTGCCTTAACACCAGAAATCTGAGATTGGATGACCAAACAAGACGCCTTACGATAATCAGATCCCTTACCATAATCAGAGCCAAGAAATTAGTACCTTCAACTTGAACATCAGACGAGCCACGGACAGAAACAAAAGGGACATCTGGAGGTACTTCTTGGAGACCTTCGATCCCAACCTAGACAGCAAGAAACTGTGGAAAACTACCAAGATGCTGAATGATATAGGACGTCCCCCACCAAACTGTGCCATCGATTTCGGGAAAGGACCCCTCATATCTTCTTTCGAATTCACGAACCAGTTCAACAAACGCTTTACACGCCCAGTTGCCTACAGAACAAAGAATAAGAATCGGAAAACTATGAAGAAAGTTCACAACATCCACGCGAAAGATTTTGTGGAGTACTCAGAGGCCGCAGTGAAATCTGCTAATCAGAAGACAAAGAAATCAAAAGCCCTCGGACCGGACGGACTCGCTCCAATACTCTTTCATTATCTCGGGAACAGAGGTATATCCGCCCTCACAAAGCTCATCAACGACTCCCTCAGCTCTGGCAGAATTCCCATGATTTAGAAATCTTCAGTCACTCTCCCACTCCTGAAAGCAGGAAAAGAGGCAACGGATGGACCAGGATACCGACCGATCTCCTTACTCTCACCGATGGCGAAAATCATAGATCAACTTCTCTTGTAAGAAGACATAGCGTTACTCATAGATCTCGTTTTACATACCGACGCCCCAAACTTTGCAAAGAAATGGCTTGCATTGTACTTCAGAGGACATACTTCCGCGACGTCCTCTCGAGCTCATCACCACATCGAGAAGTTCATCCCCGATCGTGGACTATCTATTTCTCCTGCCAAAAGCCAGCTTCTACTCTTCACACCTTACATCAGAGTAAAAGACTATCCTGGACGTCACGACCGGAGGTCAGAGCGTACCCATCGTGAACACCGTCAAAATCCTTGGAGTTACATATGACTCTATGTTAAAATTCAGTCATCATGCAAAAGACATAGCAGGCCGAATGTCGCAACGCAAAAATGTACTGAAGGCGCTAGCCGGCCTAACATGGGACAATCAAAAAGAGTCACTCCGTCTCAAGTACAAAGCCATATGTCAACCGTTCTAAATGCTATCAGCCCAATAATTAGCAAGGACCTTGAGCCCAAGTCACTTCCATCACGTACTCTTTCTCCAAGAACCCCCGCCACGCAACATGAAAGCTGATCTCTACATCGCATGCAGAAGCATGGTCTAAAGAGCTCTGTCAAAAACAGCAGAGAATAACAACGGGAAAAGTGTCGCCAAGCGAGTCCACACAGAAAAGGAAACCATCCAAGGTCCAGTCATATTGTACGGATGGCCACTGCCGGACGTAATTGAAGAAGTGGACCTCTCCAGAAACGCCCGCTGCACGCTGAACCCATTCCGCTCAGGCTACATCAGGTACAACAACCAACACTTACACCAGATCTACGACTCGATCACTGGCTGTTGCCCACACTGCCTATCTAAACTTCACGACGTAGCCCATCTCTTCAAATGTGTTAAACGTCCAACAACACTCCCGTTGAAAGATCTCTGGATGAAACCAAAAGAAGTAGCCTCATTTCTGAGACTATTCTGAAGGAAAAAAGAAAAGATGTATAAAGAAAAAAATAGAGAGGGGGGAGAGCACAGCTCTCCATAGCCGACTCTCTTCGATACGAGACATTCGCCGGCAACAACAACGAGTCTCTCTCATTCTCTCAGAACCTGAGTATAAGAGTATCGCTCAGTCTCGCAGCACCTGGGTAGACCAGTCTCTCAGCCCATTGAGTAGACGAGTCTCTCAGCCTCGTGAGTAGACGAGTCTTTCACCCCTTGAGTAGACGAGTCCCTAACCCCTTGAGTAGAAGAGTCCCTCACCCCTTGAGTAGAAGAGTCACTCACCCCTTGAGTAAGCGAGTCTCTCAGTATATCAGCACCTTGATCAGACGAGTCTTTGAGCACCTGAGAATACGAGTATCTCTCAGTGTCTCAGCACCTGAGTGTACGAATCTTTCTCAAACTCTCAACACCTTATTGAACTCATTCAGGCTTCAAGCTCCTCTAATAATAAAAACTCGCCTGAGTAGAAAATATAAGAACTGTGCGACGAAAGGCTTCGTAGTTGGAGGCTCCATTGTACTTTTGGTTCTCTATTCATCTCCACGTCCTAAAGCACTCATTATTGGAAGAGTCAGAAGCTTTTGTGAGTGGGTCAAGCGATTGATATATGTATTTTTTTTGTTGAATGGTACAATGATTCATGATAATAGACTAATGCCAACAATTTTCCGTTGAAAATTTCAAGGATGCCAAGTTCATGAATTATAAACATCGATAACTTTTTCTTCAATTTTTTTCAGAGTTCCTAATCAATAAGGTTAATAACAACCGAAACAAGTGTTTTGGACAAGACAAAATCAATTTTTTCAGGAAAATGAGCTGAAGTGGGGTTCTCTTTTCCACAGGTTCGGCTCTTGTCACTTCTGAATGCTGGTGTTGTGCTTTGCTTTGCGTGCATAGATTTTTATGAGAAATTTACCATTCAAAAAAGCCTAGTTTAAGAAGTGGCATTGAATCGAGCCGTCTCTCTAACACTGACCAGTGGTTTTATTGCTCTCCAACTTCGCTAATCTGTTTGTTGTGCTAAGGACATTTTTTTTGACATTTTTTTGTAGATTACTCATGTACACATTCCCACTTTTGTGAATTTATCAAGTATTTCCTAAAAAGTTCTGTTCTTCGTGTACATATATGACGCTGCCGTTTTGATTTTTTTGCCATAAATGTACTTTTCGATGATTTTTATTTGTTTTATGGCAGATTCTAGCAGAATAGCCTTATTTTATGGCGCTGCCATCAAAATAGCCTTATTTTATTGCGCTGCCATCAAAAATCAATTATTTTATGGCGCTGCCATCAAAATAGCCTTATTTTATGGCGCTGCCATCAAAAATTAATTATTTTATGGCGCTGCCATCAAAATAGCCTCATTTAATGGTGAATGGTACAATTTCATTGAAAAGTTCCTTCGTCAGTCCACTCCCACTACACTATTTCGTCTGTTTCGTGGCTATTCACCAATTTAATAACAGAATCATATATCTACAAAGCGAGCAACCAATACGAACCGGGTTTGCACAAACGCTATACTATTTTCGATTCGCGATAGAGAAACTAGTACTGCGTTCGTGCAAACCCGGTCCGTATTGGTTGCTCGCTTTGTGCATATATGATTATGTTTTTAAATTTGGTGAATAGCCACGAAATAGACGAAATAGTGTAGTGGGATCTTTTAGTGTAGTGGGAGTGGACTGACGAAGGAACTTTTCAACGAAATTGTTCCATTCACCATAAAATAAGGCTATTTTGATTTCAGTGCCATAAAATAATTGATTTTTGATGGCAGCGCCATAAAATAAGGCTATTTTGATGGCAGCGCCATGAAATAATTGATTTTTGATGGCAGCGCAATAAAATAAGGCTATTTTGATGGCAGCGCCATGAAATAATTGATTTTTGATGGCAGCGCAATAAAATAAGGCTATTTTGATGACAGCGCCATAAAACAAAGGCTATTTTGCTAGAGTCTGCCATAAAACAAATAAAAATCATCGAAAAGTACATTTATGGCAAAAAATCAAAACGGCAGCGTCATGTATGTAGCTTGTTAAGGACCGCAATTCAACAAAATATGATTCTCCTGAAATCTTGAGTTATGACTTCTTCACAGTTTCCGATGGAAAGTAAAGTTTCTGTGATTTGACTCAACTTAACTTTATCATATTCATTCTAATTTGCACCTCCCACTGTGCAAAACAGTACTTTTCCATGATTTTTTGTCGAATTTTTGTTCAAAGTGAAAATTTTCATTTAGTATTCTGCCCTTCTGCTGTAAAACGATAAACTTCACATATATTCGGTAAGACAGTCTCGTCGTTTGAATCTGGAACAAAGCCTGGTGCAGATTTAATTTTGCATATTATTAAATCTTCTTTGGTAATTTATATGAGATGTTTCGACCTGAATAAGTTCGGCAGAGAGCGAGCATCAAGAAATGGGGTTTTGTATTTACAAAAGCTTCTTATTGAATGACTCGGTTTCATTGCATTTCCAGTCACCCAAGTCAATTATTCAATCTACGTTAACTGAATGAAGAGGTACAAAAAACGGTGCTCAGTTTATATATCGGTTCGAAAGGAGAGTCCTGGTGTTGGGAATCTGAAAGACTCTTAGTTATTTTCTCTGATACGAATCCCAGTCTTGCGATGTTGTGAAAACAGTAACAAAAAAGAACTGTTTCACACATTTTTTATGGAAGAGTTGACTGTTTCGAAAAACTGATTAGCACAAGAAATATCAATCTACATGAGAAAACACATTGATATGATCGATAATATTGGCGGAAAAACCACTTGATTTAGATTACTTACTTCCAGAAATGACTGGGAAAAAATAGAAAAAAGAGTAAGGAAAGCAAAACGTATGAATACTTTACGATTAATGCTTTCATTTATATTCTCAAATAATTCAGGAAAACCTTTCTTAACTTTTTTCTTTCATTCTGCTGCAAGAATGTCGATGTCTAGCTATTCTAATGAGTTTGATTCGAGCATGTTATTATTGCACACAGAGGAATGAGCCCTGAATTCTTGACATTTCCACCATCACCTCCAAAGGCAACAGCAAAGACAGCCCTTAATTAGTAGTAAACGAGAATTGAAATGATTCGAGCATGTTATTATTGCACACAGAGGAATGAGCCCTGAATTCTTGACATTTCCACCATCACCTCCAAAGGCAACAGCAAAAACAGCCCTTAATTAGTAGTAAACGAGAATTGAAATGTTTTGCTCACATGATTTTTGGTCACAATAAAAGACATTATCATATCTAGTTTGAAGAGACTAACTCCCAAAAAAATGAATAAATGGAAATTTTTACCTCAACGCAGGCATCTATCGAGCTACAGGCGACATTCAAACCTAATTATCATGAAACTCCTGCGTAAACAAGGAGAAAATTTAAGTAAAATTTGTCGAACGGTGATTCAGTGATAATGGAGAAAGATCAGTAATTTTTGAAAAAAAGATGAAGACCATCGTCTCCGAAAGTCGAAAAAAAGAAGAAAAATTTTTTGCAAACATCTGATTGAACAGAAATTGATAACATGAAAACAGCTGTTTTTCAGTGTTGTTTCTTCTCAAACTTGAATACGACACTAAAGATCTTCCCTCCCATCCGATCAGCCAACCACTGGTTCTTGATGACGGCTATCTTCAGAGAATCAACCTGCCACCAATAAAATTCAAACTTTCAGCTTTTTAAAACAAAATAATCGTTTTTATATCTTGAAAATTAGTTTTTACTTCCATATTCAATCCTTTTAAAAGTTTTTTTTTGAAGTCAAAGGAAATGGATTTTTACACGTATAAAGACAAAAAAGTTTTCATTTAAAACTTTCAAAAGGTTGAATACAGTTTAAAGTGAATTGAGAGTGCTGTGTGACGCGCATCGTGAAGAAGTTCCAAATATTTAGAATCTTTTTCGTGCCAGATATAACGATGCGGTGTAGGTTGTGATGTTTGAAATGTCGCGGAATGTTTTTGTGCACTCGCTGTGTATTGTCCAATGAGTTTGAAGTCTGATCTACCCCTTCCCGGAGTGGTTTTCCTAGCCAAGAGGCTCAAAACATTGTTTATTGATTGAATCCGAAACTGAGAGTCAGTAAAAAAAAACTGACAGAGAATTTAGCTTCGTAGTTGGTGTGAAGGGAGCGGCCCATGCCTTCGATCACAACAAGATCGACTTTCTCTCCGAGAACAACGGAACACAGATCAGCATTCACACGCCTCATACGAAATTTTTTAATGAAGCTACGAATGTAAAGCTCAAAAAATTCACCTCCGGGTAAGCAAAAAGCAAAAGATAGGTCAAGCTGTTCTAATTGCTATCACTAATGTACAACTGTTCACTGTTGCGAGAATACTGTATTCGGGACGATAGACTTCAGTGAGGAATATCGTTCACAGCAGATTTATTCAACTTCTGATGATTCAAATTTAGCGCTGTGGAGTATTCAAATTTCTAAAAAAAAATGCCATGGCACTTTTCAAATGTATTACAAAATACATCATATTTTGCTCGATGTTCCTGCACCGAAGATGTGAATCTCGAGAACATTTCTAATAAACCGTTGTATCCAACAAAAACTGATAACAATGAGACCAAAATACCGAAAGGTTGGTCTGATGCATTCATATTCAGCCTGAGGCTCACACAGATGTGGTTCATTTGTATGATGGCAATTAACTTCTTATGAGGTTAGCTTCCAAATGCAACCTGAGATCCAGACAGGGCGATCCTTGTCCACTGTGCGCAATCATGAGCTGCCGCGTTTTGTACTTCTCCCGAAGCAAGACATCGATCTCGACTACCTTCGAATAGTATCATCATTCGTTTGTAGAGACAGAATTGATGATCTCTCCATTTCATATCCAACACGAATTGTTCTCTTTTTCTGGCGCATAGAACCTTTTTTCGTCTTATGAGTTAGGCATACTGGTTGAAGTGTCCCACTCACCTTCTCAATTACTTCGATCAACTCGGGAAACGTGATGTCATTGAGAGCAGGGAGGAGATTGGAGATGATCACCACCTTAAAAACATAAATCTTTTATTTCTGAGGACTCGTTTCAAGGGCGGAGCGAGACCTTCGTGCCTCTTTTGAGTAACTCTCTTGCGAAGGGCAGCACGCCCAGCACTGCATCCGCTCCGCTGTTGTCAACGAAGATTGCGGCGCATTTGTGTGTTTTTCCTTTGAGAGTTTCATCGAGGAACTCGTCGAGATAGTCAACAAGCCACGGACGACCTGCATTAGTAAGTGTCCTTCGTTCGTGTTTACTTTCATCTTCTCAAATTTCTAGAACATTTTCCGAGTTTAAAAACCTATATTTAAATGTCTATATCAACCTCCTCCATTTTTCCCCTCTCATACACAGCTACTACATACATACACATTGAATTATGTTCATCAATATTTAGCTTCTCCGTAATATTGTTTGTATCAACTGTTTACGTGCACGTAATAAAGAATAAAGAAATTAATGAACATTCCGTGAGTCGCTAGCTCTCTTGCATTGATGGGGCGCACCCGTTCGTCAGGCCAAGACTGAGCCGTCATTTTAACCTCAAATCCTATTCTCCACAACTCTACAATGTCCGACTTGAAGCTTTTGCTTGCATAAGGTTATACAAGTATCCAATTCACTCACTTGGAATGCACTCGACCGCCTTTGTGAATGTGAATTGTTCTTTTCCTTCAAGAAGCTTAACCACTTCTTTGGCTCCCCAGTCGAAGACGTTCCCTGGAAAGATAACTGCAATTTTGCTAACTTTTTGTAGGCTTAGGGTTCTTCTCCACTAGTTGATCATATTAGAAAAGTTCTTTTGGTTCAAAACGCTTGCATTACACTTGAGCAGTATAATCGCAACTGAACAATGCAAAATTTAAAAAAAATTGCTCAGTGGAGTTGACATATGTACATATATGTATGTGATCAGTATTGAAGCACGGCAATTCTCTTACTTATAGATTTTTTTCTCATCCCTGAAAATGTCCGCTAACGAATTATTGAAGTATCAGAGGTAGAATAAACTAAATTTATTGTTGAAATCAATTCGTTTGAAGACTTTTTTTATAATAACAATTTTAGTGAAGGAAAGTTATTCCCATTATCTGAAGAGTTGAAGGAAGTTTGAAGCGAGTGAAGTCCAACGAATATCGCACTTTGAGAACTCGATGATTCAGCTAGTTGGCTTATCTAGCAGATGAAGGTGACACTAAATCATAGTTGAACCTGCTAGAAGTCCCTCGCAAGCTTTGCTTAGTCGAGTTCGCTCTTCTTCTATCGAATCAAGCTTTCTCAGCACAGCCGGCAACTCCTTTATCGCAAGCGCATTTTCGAGCATCTTTTGCTTCAAAGAGAATTCAGAACTCACAAAGTATGTCGTTTATTGTGTGAGAGCTTTAAAATTTTTTTTCAAAATTTGAGAGAAAAACTACAATCTGAGCGTGAAATTCCTGGAACCTTGATAAAAGAATGGAGAATACCGTAACTTTGGGTGAGTTCTTCGTAGAAAAAAATTGGGTCTGTTGAGAAAGCATTACCGTACATGCGAATAGGGATCGTCGAAGTCTTGTTCATTGAAGATCTGCTCTCTCAGGTCGAGGAGGTTCCGAACGTTGCAACTTCCATACGCACTGCAAATCAGTTGTGAGCCGAGTGACCAAATCATCTCTTCGTGCTCAACTTCCATACGCACTGCGAATCAGTTGCGAGCCGAGTGACCAAATCATCTCTTCGTGCTCAACTTCCATACGCACTGCAAATCAGTTGTGAGCCGAGTGACCAAATAATCTCTTCGTGCTCAACTTCCATACGAACTGCGAATCATTTGTGAGCCGATTGACCAAATCATCTCTTCGTGCTCAACTTCCATACGCACTGCAAATCAGTTGTGAGCCGAGTGACCAAATCATCTCTTCGTGCTCAACTTCCATACGCACTGCGAATCAGTTGTGAGCCGAGTGACCAAATCATCTCTTCGTGCTCAACTTCCATACACACTGCGAATCAGTTGTGAGCCGAATGACCAAATCATCTCTTCGTCCTCAACTTCCATACGCACTGCGAATCAGTTGTGAGCCGAATGACCAAATCATCTCTTCGTGCTCAACTTCCATACGCACTGCGAATCAGTTGTGAGCCGAGTGACCAAATCATCTCTTCGTGCTCAACTTCCATACGCACTGCAAATCAGTTGTGAGCCGAGTGACCAAATAATCTCTTCGTGCTCAACTTCCATACGAACTGCGAATCATTTGTGAGCCGAGTGACCAAATCATCTCTTCGTGCTCAACTTCCATACGCACTGCAAATCAGTTGTGAGCCGAGTGACCAAATCATCTCTTCGTGCTCAACTTCCATACGCACTGCGAATCAGTTGTGAGCCGAGTGACCAAATAATCTCTTCGTGCTCAACTTCCATACGAACTGCGAATCATTTGTGAGCCGAGTGACCAAATCATCTCTTCGTGCTCAACTTCCATACGCACTGCAAATCAGTTGTGAGCCGAGTGACCAAATCATCTCTTCGTGCTCAACTTCCATACGCACTGCGAATCAGTTGTGAGCCGAGTGACCAAATCATCTCTTCGTGCTCAACTTCCATACGCACTGCAAATCAGTTGTGAGCCGAGTGACCAAATCATCTCTTCGTGCTCAACTTCCATACACACTGCGAATCAGTTGTGAGCCGAATGACCAAATCATCTCTTCGTCCTCAACTTCCATACGCACTGCGAATCAGTTGTGAGCCGAATGACCAAATCATCTCTTCGTGCTCAACTTCCATACGCACTGCGAATCAGTTGTGAGCCGAGTGACCAAATCATCTCTTCGTGCTCAACTTCCATACGCACTGCGAATCAGTTGTGAGCCGAGTGACCAAATCATCTCTTCGTGCTCAACTTCCATACACACTGCGAATCAGTTGTGAGCCGAGTGACCAAATCATCTCTTCGTGCTCAATTTCCATACGCACTGCGAATAAGTTGTGAGCCGAATGACCGAATCATCTCTTCGTGCTCAACTTCCATACGCACTGCGAATTAGTTGTGAGCCGAGTGACCAAATCATCTCTTCGTGCTCAACTTCCATACGCAGTGCAAATCAGTTGTGAGCCGAGTGACCAAATCATCTCTTCGTGCTCAACTTCCATACACACTGCGAATCAGTTGTGAGCCGAATGACCAAATCATCTCTTCGTGCTCAACTTCCATACGCACTGCGAATCAGTTGTGAGCCGAATGACCAAATCATCTCTTCGTGCTCAACTTCCATACGCACTGCGAATCAGTTGTGAGCCGAATGACCAAATCATCTCTTCGTGCTCAACTTCCATACGCACTGCGAATCATTTGTGAGCCGAGTGACCAAATCATCTCTTCGTGCTCAACTTCCATACGCACTGCAAATCAGTTGTGAGCCGAGTGACCAAATCATCTCTTCGTGCTCAACTTCCATACGCACTGCGAATCAGTTGTGAGCCGAGTGACCAAATCATCTCTTCGTGCTCAACGTCCATACGCAATGCGAATCAGTTGTGAGCCGAGTGACCAAATCATCTCTTCGTGCTCAAAATCCATACGCACTGCAAATCAGTTGTGAGCCGAGTGACCAAATCATCTCTTCGTGCTCAACTTCCATACGCACTGCGAATCAGTTGTGAGCCGAGTGACCAAATCATCTCTTCGTGCTCAACTTCCATACGCACTGCAAATCAGTTGTGAGCCGAGTGACCAAATCATCTCTTCGTGCTCAACTTCCATACACACTGCGAATCAGTTGTGAGCCGAATGACCAAATCATCTCTTCGTGCTCAACTTCCATACGCCCTGCGAATCAGTTGTGAGCCGAATGACCAAATCATCTCTTCGTGCTCAACTTCCATACGCACTGCGAATCAGTTGTGAGCCGAGTGACCAAATCATCTCTTCGTGCTCAACTTCCATACGCACTGCGAATCAGTTGTGAGCCGAATGACCAAATCATCTCTTCGTGCTCAACTTCCATACGCACTGCGAATCAGTTGTGAACCGAATGACCAAATGATCTCTTCGTGCTCAAATTCCATACGCACTGCGAATCATTTGTGAGCCGAGTGACCAAATCATCTCTTCGTGCTCAACTTCCATACGCACTGCAAATCAGTTGTGAGCCGAGTGACCAAATCATCTCTTCGTGCTCAACTTCCATACGCACTGCGAATCAGTTGTGAGCCGAGTGACCAAATCATCTCTTCGTGCTCAACGTCCATACGCAATGCGAATCAGTTGTGAGCCGAGTGACCAAATCATCTCTTCGTGCTCAACTTCCATACGCACTGCAAATCAGTTGTGAGCCGAGTGACCAAATCATCTTTTCGTGCTCAACTTCCATACGCACTGCGAATCAGTTGTGAGCCGAGTGACCAAATCATCTCTTCGTGCTCAACTTCCATACGCACTGCAAATCAGTTGTGAGCCTAGTGACCAAATCATCTCTTCGTGCTCAACTTCCATACGCACTGCGAATCAGTTGTGAGCCGAATGACCAAATCATCTCTTCGTGCTCAACTTCCATACGCACTGCGAATCAGTTGTGAGCCGAGTGACCAAATCATCTCTTCGTGCTCAACTTCCATACGCACTGCGAATCAGTTGTGAGCCGAGTGACCAAATCATCTCTTCGTGCTCAACTTCCATACACACTGCGAATCAGTTGTGAGCCGAGTGACCAAATCATCTCTTCGTGCTCAACTTCCATACGCACTGCGAATAAGTTGTGAGTCGAATGACCAAATCATCTCTTCGTGCTCAACTTCCATACACACTGCGAATCAGTTGTGAGCCGAAGGACCAAATCATCTCTTCGTGCTCAACTTCCATACGCACTGCGAATCAGTTGTGAGCCGAATGACCAAATCATCTCTTCGTGCTCCACTTCCATACGCACTGCGAATCAGTTGTGAGCCGAGTGACCAAATCATCTCTTCGTGCTCAACTTCCATACACACTGCGAATCAGTTGTGAGCCGAATGACCAAATCATCTCTTCGTGCTCAACTTCCATACGCACTGCGAATCAGTTGTGAGCCGAGTGACCAAATCATCTCTTCTAGCTCAAATTCCATACGCACTGCGAATCAGTTATGAGCCGAGTGACCAAATCATCTCTTCGTGCTCAACTTCCATACGCACTGCGAATCAGTTGTGAGCCGAATGACCAAATCATCTCTTCGTGCTCAACTTCCATACGCACTGCGAATCAGTTGTGAGCCGAATGACCAAATCATCTCTTCGTGCTCAAGTTCCATACGCACTGCGAATCAGTTGTGAGCCGAGTGACCAAATCATCTCTTCTAGCTCAAATTCCATACGCACTGCGAATCAGTTATGAGCCGAGGGACCAAATCATCTCTTCGTGCTCAACTTCCATACGCACTGCGAATCAGTTGTGAGCCGAATGACCAAATCATCTCTTCGTGCTCAAGTTCCATACGCACTGCGAATAAGTTGTGAGCCGAATGACCAAATCATCTCTTCGTGCTCAACTTCCATACACACTGCGAATCAGTTGTGAGCCGAATGACCAAATCATCTCTTCGTGCTCAACTTCCATACGCACTGCGAATCAGTTGTGAGCCGAATGACCAAATCATCTCTTCGTGCTCCACTTCCATACGCACTGTGAATCAGTTGTGAGCCGAATGACCAAATCATCTCTTCGTGCTCAACTTCCATACGCACTGCGAATCAGTTGTGAGCCGAGTGACCAAATCATCTCTTCTAGCTCAAATTCCATACGCACTGCGAATCAGTTATGAGCCGAGTGACCAAATCATCTCTTCGTGCTCAACTTCCATACGCACTGCGAATCAGTTGTGAGCCGAATGACCAAAATCATCTCTTCGTGCTCAACTTCCATACGCACTGCGAATCAGTTGTGAGCCGAATGACCAAATCATCTCTTCGTGCTCAAGTTCCATACGCACTGCGAATCAGTTATGAGCCGAGTGACCAAATCATCTCTTCGTGCTCAACTTCCATACGCACTGCGAATCAGTTATGAGCCGAGTGACCAAATCATCTCTTCGTGCTCAACTTCCATACGCATTGCGAATCAGTTGTGAGCCGAGTGACCAAATCATCTCTTCGTGCTCAACTTCCATACACACTGCGAATCAGTTGTGAGCCGAGTGACCAAATCATCTCTTCGTGCTCAACTTCCATACACACTGCGAATCAGTTGTGAGCCGAGTGACCAAATCATCTCTTCGTGCTCAACTTCCATACACACTGCGAATCAGTTGTGAGCCGAATGACCAAATCATCTCTTCGTGCTCAACTTCCATACGCACTGCAAATCAGTTGTGAGCCGAGTGACCAAATCATCTCTTCGTGCTCAACTTCCATACGCACTGCGAATCAGTTGTGAGCCGAGTGACCAAATCATCTCTTCGTGCTCAACTTCCATACGCATTGCGAATCAGTTGTGAGCCGAGTGACCAAATCATCTCTTCGTGCTCAACTTCCATACACACTGCGAATCAGTTATGAGCCGAGTGACCAAATCATCTCTTCGTGCTCAACTTCCATACACACTGCAAATCAGTTGTGAGCCGAATGACCAAATCATCTCTTCGTGCTCAACTTCCATACACACTGCGAATCAGTTGTGAGCCGAGTGACCAAATCATCTCTTCGTGCTCAACTTCCATACACACTGCGAATCAGTTGTGAGCCGAATGACCAAATCATCTCTTCGTGCTCAACTTCCATACGCACTGCGAATCAGTTGTGAGCCGAGTGACCAAATCATCTCTTCGTGCTCAACTTCCATACGCATTGCGAATCAGTTGTGAGCCGAGTGACCAAATCATCTCTTCGTGCTCAACTTCCATACACACTGCGAATCAGTTGTGAGCCGAGTGACCAAATCATCTCTTCGTGCTCAACTTCCATACACACTGCGAATCAGTTGTGAGCCGAGTGACCAAATCATCTCTTCGTGCTCAACTTCCATACACACTGCGAATCAGTTGTGAGCCGAATGACCAAATCATCTCTTCGTGCTCAACTTCCATACACACTGCGAATCAGTTGTGAGCCGAATGACCAAATCATCTCTTCGTGCTCAACTTCCATACGCACTGCGAATCAGTTGTGAGCCGAGTGACCAAATCATCTCTTCGTGCTCAACTTCCATACGCACTGCGAATCAGTTGTGAGCCGAGTGACCAAATCATCTCTTCGTGCTCAACTTCCATACGCATTGCGAATCAGTTGTGAGCCGAGTGACCAAATCATCTCTTCGTGCTCAACTTCCATACACACTGCGAATCAGTTGTGAGCCGAGTGACCAAATCATCTCTTCGTGCTCAACTTCCATACACACTGCGAATCAGTTGTGAGCCGAATGACCAAATCATCTCTTCGTGCTCAACTTCCATACACACTGCGAATCAGTTGTGAGCCGAGTGACCAAATCATCTCTTCGTGCTCAACTTCCATACACACTGCGAATCAGTTGTGAGCCGAATGACCAAATCATCTCTTCGTGCTCAAGTTCCATACGCACTGCGAATCAGTTATGAGCCGAGTGACCAAATAATCTCTTCGTGCTCAACTTCCATACGCACTGCGAATCAGTTATGAGCCGAGTGACCAAATCATCTCTTCGTGCTCAACTTCCATACGCATTGCGAATCAGTTGTGAGCCGAGTGACCAAATCATCTCTTCGTGCTCAACTTCCATACACACTGCGAATCAGTTGTGAGCCGAGTGATCAAATCATCTCTTCGTGCTCAACTTCCATACACACTGCGAATCAGTTGTGAGCCGAGTGACCAAATCATCTCTTCGTGCTCAACTTCCATACGCACTGCGAATCAGTTGTGAGCCGAGTGACCAAATCATCTCTTCGTGCTCAACTTCCATACGCATTGCGAATCAGTTGTGAGCCGAGTGACCAAATCATCTCTTCGTGCTCAACTTCCATACACACTGCGAATCAGTTGTGAGCCGAGTGACCAAATCATCTCTTCGTGCTCAACTTCCATACACACTGCGAATCAGTTGTGAGCCGAGTGACCAAATCATCTCTTCGTGCTCAACTTCCATACACACTGCGAATCAGTTGTGAGCCGAGTGACCAAATCATCTCTTCGTGCTCAACTTCCATACACACTGCGAATCAGTTGTGAGCCGAGTGACCAAATCATCTCTTCGTGCTCAACTTCCATACACACTGCGAATCAGTTGTGAGCCGAGTGACCAAATCATCTCTTCGTGCTCAACTTCCATACGCATTGCGAATCAGTTGTGAGCCGAGTGACCAAATCATCTCTTCGTGCTCAACTTCCATACGCATTGCGAATCAATTGTGAGCCGAGTGACCAAATCATCTCTTCGTGCTCAACTTCCATACGCATTGCGAATCAGTTGTGAGCCGAGTGACCAAATCATCTCTTCGTGCTCAACTTCCATACGCATTGCGAATCAGTTGTGAGCCTAATGACCAAATCATCTCTTCGTGCTCAACTTCCATACACACTGCGAATCAGTTGTGAGCCGAGTGACCAAATCATCTCTTCGTGCTCAACTTCCATACGCATTGCGAATCAGTTGTGAGCCGAGTGACCAAATCATCTCTTCGTGCTCAACTTCCATACGCATTGCGAATCAGTTGTGAGCCGAGTGACCAAATCATCTCTTCGTGCTCAACTTCCATACGCATTGCGAATCAGTTGTGAGCCGAGTGACCTAATCATCTCTTCGTGCTCAACTTCCATACGCATTGCGAGTCAGTTGTGAGCCGAGTGACCAAATCATCTCTTCGTGCTCAACTTCCATACGCATTGCGAATCAGTTGTGAGCCGAGTGACCAAATCATCTCTTCGTGCTCAACTTCCATACACACTGCGAATCAGTTGTGAGCCGAATGACCAAATCATCTCTTCGTGCTCAACTTCCATACGCATTGCGAATCAGTTGTGAGCCGAGTGACCAAATCATCTCTTCGTGCTCAACTTCCATACGCATTGCGAATCAGTTGTGAGCCGAGTGACCAAATCATCTCTTCGTGCTCATCTTCCATACGCATTGCGAATCAGTTATGAGCCGAGTGACCAAATCATCTCTTCGTGCTCAACTTCCATACACACTGCGAATCAGTTGTGAGCCGAGTGACCAAATCATCTCTTCGTGCTCAACTTCCATACACACTGCGAATCAGTTGTGAGCCGAGTGACCAAATCATCTCTTCGTGCTCAACTTCCATACACACTGCGAATCAGTTGTGAGCCGAATGACCAAATCATCTCTTCGTGCTCAACTTCCATACGCATTGCGAATCAGTTGTGAGCCGAGTGACCAAATCATCTCTTCGTGCTCAACTTCCATACGCGTTGCGAATCAGTTGTGAGCCGAGTGACCAAATCATCTCTTCGTGCTCAACTTCCATACGCATTGCGAATCAGTTGTGAGCCGAGTGACCAAATCATCTCTTCGTGCTCAACTTCCATACACACTGCGAATCAGTTGTGAGCCGAGTGACCAAATCATCTCTTCGTGCTCAACTTCCATACACACTGCGAATCAGTTGTGAGCCGAGTGACCAAATCATCTCTTCGTGCTCAACTTCCATACACACTGCGAATCAGTTGTGAGCCGAGTGACCAAATCATCTCTTCGTGCTCAACTTCCATACGCATTGCGAATCAGTTGTGAGCCGAGTGACCAAATCATCTCTTCGTGCTCAACTTCCATACGCATTGCGAATCAGTTGTGAGCCGAGTGACCAAATCATCTCTTCGTGCTCAACTTCCATACGCATTGCGAATCAGTTGTGAGCCGAGTGACCAAATCATCTCTTCGTGCTCAACTTCCATACACACTGCGAATCAGTTGTGAGCCGAATGACCAAATCATCTCTTCGTGCTCAACTTCCATACGCATTGCGAATCAGTTGTGAGCCGAGTGACCAAATCATCTCTTCGTGCTCAACTTCCATACGCATTGCGAATCAGTTGTGAGCCGAGTGACCAAATCATCTCTTCGTGCTCAACTTCCATACGCATTGCGAATCAGTTGTGAGCCGAGTGACCAAATCATCTCTTCGTGCTCAACTTCCATACACACTGCGAATCAGTTGTGAGCCGAGTGACCAAATCATCTCTTCGTGCTCAACTTCCATACACACTGCGAATCAGTTGTGAGCCGAGTGACCAAATCATCTCTTCGTGCTCAACTTCCATACACACTGCGAATCAGTTGTGAGCCGAGTGACCAAATCATCTCTTCGTGCTCAACTTCCATACACACTGCGAATCAGTTGTGAGCCGAATGACCAAATCATCTCTTCGTGCTCAACTTCCATACACACTGCGAATCAGTTGTGAGCCGAGTGACCAAATCATCTCTTCGTGCTCAACTTCCATACACACTGCGAATCAGTTGTGAGCCGAGTGACCAAATCATCTCTTCGTGCTCAACTTCCATACACACTGCGAATCAGTTGTGAGCCGAGTGACCAAATCATCTCTTCGTGCTCAACTTCCATACACACTGCGAATCAGTTGTGAGCCGAATGACCAAATCATCTCTTCGTGCTCAACTTCCATACACACTGCGAATCAGTTGTGAGCCGAATGACCAAATCATCTCTTCGTGCTCAACTTCCATACACACTGCGAATCAGTTGTGAGCCGAATGACCAAATCATCTCTTCGTGCTCAACTTCCATACACACTGCGAATCAGTTTTGAGCCGAATGACCAAATCATCTCTTCGTGCTCAACTTCCATACACACTGCGAATCAGTTGTGAGCCGAGTGACCAAATCATCTCTTCGTGCTCAACTTCCATACGCACTGCGAATCAGTTGTGAGCCGAATGACCAAATCATCTCTTCGTGCTCTACATTCATAACAAATTCTTGTGATTTACCGGACCATGATTAATTTTCTGCAATAATATTAATTAGAAGAATAAAATTTGGCAACCCTGTTGAGCTGAGCTCATTCTTTATTTTTAAATTATATAGGGTAGAAAGACCCATAGCTTACTTAAAGGGTTCCCTGTGCCCTATTTGATTCAGAATGCTCTATTTCGAGTGAGTTGGACGAACAATGGCTTTTCTTTAATGATGCGCAGCTGCTCGAGGTACTTCCGCGCGACTTCCTCACCTCTCTTCTTCACCGAAAAGGACTGCGGTTGCGAAGAAACCGCCTTTTCTACTATCTGCAGCAAAAAGATAAGTTTTTGGGGTGAGAATCGAAGCAGATAAACGCAGGAGAAAGGGAATTAGAACGGATTTAGCCTGCAGAAACTTATGCGAAAACCCATGACTGGGCGGTAACCGAACCCGATTTTTGTTTATCGGGCGATACGCTTTTCCACTAAGCAACCAACGTGCTCAACGTTCACAGATAAAAATCTCCGGGAGGTGGAAGGTGGTTCGATGTAGGTACCTGATGAACGCTTTCTTCCATGCAACTGATCCAGAACTGCCGCGCAGCCATGTCCGTGTTGAGGTTGACAGTGTCGGGAACATATCTCGAACACTTTCACTTCTCTCATCTCTTCGTCTCTAACTAACATTCAGAAGTGTAAAATATTATATTCATCAACTCAAACGCTTCTAAACGAAATTATAACAATGATTCTCCCTAAGTAGGTCGGTCATATATAACTTTTGTAAGTTTTTTTTCCCAAATTGGATTTCGTTGGTTTTTTTGTTGTTCTTATGTACATATCATTCTTCATAAATTATGAAAGTTTAACAAAAAAGGCAGGTTATTATAAATTGATGTTCTTTTTTCTCGAAAATCGAGAAATTAGAACCTTAATTACTTTATTCCTAAAAAAATGACGAGAATTCGCGAGGTTCCTATAAAACCTTACTCCGACTGAGACGAAATCAGTGGAAAAGGCTGAAGGAGATTTCCCGCTGAATCCAATTCGAGAACCTCCGCCTGAATATCGGGAGATAAGGGAAAGTCTGAAGACGAAAATCAAAAAGTTTCACAGAAAAATTCAGTATCTGAAGAGACACGAAAGTTTTCAAGTTGATGAAGATGATCGCAAGTCAGTTGAAGTTGATGAAGATGATCGCAAGTCAGTTCAAGTTGATGAAGATGATCGCAAGTCAGTTCAAGTTGATGAAGATGATCGCAAGTCAGTTCAAGTTGATGAAGATGATCGCAAGTCAGTTCAAGTTGATGAAGATGATCGCAAGTCAGTTCAAGTTGATGAAGATGATCGCAAGTCAGTTCAAGTTGATGAAGATGATCGCAAGTCAGTTCAAGTTGATGAAGATGATCGCAAGTCAGTTCAAGTTGATGAAGATGATCGCAAGTCAGTTCAAGTTGATGAAGATGATCGCAAGTCAGTTCAAGTTGATGAAGATGATCGCAAGTCAGTTCAAGTTGATGAAGATGATCGCCAGTTAGTTCAAGTTGATGAAGATGATCGCAAGTCAGTTCAAGTTGATGAAGATGATCGCAAGTCAGTTCAAGTTGATGAAGATGATCGAAAGTCAGTTCAAGTTGATGAAGATGATCGCAAGTCAGTTCAAGTTGATGAAGATGATCGCAAGTCAGTTCAAGTTGATGAAGATGATCGCAAGTCAGTTCAAGTTGATGAAGATGATCGCAAGTCAGTTCAAGTTGATGAAGATGATCGCAAGTCAGTTCAAGTTGATGAAGATGATCGCAAGTCAGTTCAAGTTGATGAAGATGATCGCAAGTCAGTTCAAGTTGATGAAGATGATCGCAAGTCAGTTCAAGTTGATGAAGATGATCGCAAGTCAGTTCAAGTTGATGAAGATGATCGCAAGTCAGTTCAAGTTGATGAAGATGATCGCAAGTCAGTTCAAGTTGATGAAGATGATCGCAAGTCAGTTCAAGTTGATGAAGATGATCGCAAGTCAGTTCAAGTTGATGAATATGATCGCAAGTCAGTTCAAGTTGATGAAGATGATCGCAAGTCAGTTCAAGTTGATGAAGATGATCGCAAGTCAGTTCAAGTTGATGAAGATGATCGCAAGTCAGTTCAAGTTGATGAAGATGATCGCAAGTCAGTTCAAGTTGATGAAGATGATCGCAAGTCAGTTCAAGTTGATGAAGATGATCGCAAGTCAGTTCAAGTTGATGAAGATGATCGCAAGTCAGTTCAAGTTGATGAATATGATCGCAAGTCAGTTCAAGTTGATGAAGATGATCGCAAGTCAGTTCAAGTTGATGAAGATGATCGCAAGTCAGTTCAAGTTGATGAAGATGATCGCAAGTCAGTTCAAGTTGATGAAGATGATCGCAAGTCAGTTCAAGTTGATGAAGATGATCGCAAGTCAGTTCAAGTTGATGAAGATGATCGCAAGTCAGTTCAAGTTGATGAAGATGATCGCAAGTCAGTTCAAGTTGATGAAGATGATCGCAAGTCAGTTCAAGTTGATGAAGATGATCGCAAGTCAGTTCAAGTTGATGAAGATGATCGCAAGTCAGTTCAAGTTGATGAAGATGATCGCAAGTCAGTTCAAGTTGATGAAGATGATCGCAAGTCAGTTCAAGTTGATGAATATGATCGCAAGTCAGTTCAAGTTGATGAAGATGATCGCAAGTCAGTTCAAGTTGATGAAGATGATCGCAAGTCAGTTCAAGTTGATGAAGATGATCGCAAGTCAGTTCAAGTTGATGAAGATGATCGCAAGTCAGTTCAAGTTGATGAATATGATCGCAAGTCAGTTCAAGTTGATGAAGATGATCGCAAGTCAGTTCAAGTTGATGAAGATGATCGCAAGTCAGTTCAAGTTGATGAAGATGATCGCAAGTCAGTTCAAGTTGATGAAGATGATTGTTGTTGTTGTCTTGCCCAACGGGTAGATCTTCCTTCGCGAGACACTGGAGGAAGTCGTCGAAGCTCTCGACCCTCCAGCGTTATAAGCCCACACTCTCTTTCCTCTCTCTCTTAATTTTTTTTTTTTGAAGATCGCAAGTCAGTTCAAGTTGATGAAGATGATCGCAAGTCAGTTCAAGTTGATGAAGATGATCGCAAGTCAGTTCAAGTTGATGAAGATGATCGCAAGTCAGTTCAAGTTGATGAAGATGATCGCAAGTCAGTTCAAGTTGATGAAGATGATCGCAAGTCAGTTCAAGTTGATGAAGATGATCGCAAGTCAGTTCAAGTTGATGAAGATGATCGCAAGTCAGTTCAAGTTGATGAAGATGATCGCAAGTCAGTTCAAGTTGATGAAGATGATCGCAAGTCAGTTCAAGTTGTTCAAGCGTTTGAAAAGAAAATACATTGGAAGAGATCAGTGAGTTGTCATATCTTTTTAAGTGAGTTACAGAATTCTCAGGAAAGCTAACCTGCATGCCAACATCGAGCGATTGTTGAGGGACAAATCTTCCCAGGTCAGAACAGCCAGCGTAGCGCTCCCGCCAAGAGACAAGACGCAGATCAGCTGCAAGACCATGTATGAATATTTCGCACAGCGGTGGAAGACTAAAAGGAATCGTATCAACTCGGCTGTGAGAAGACAATGATATCACGAAACCTTCGCAACTCAGCTATCTCTCAAAGACAAAAAACTTATCTCTCACCCGAAAAAAATATTATTATAAGCATCTTTTATATCTGTCAAGAATCTTCAAATGAGCTTCTTGTTAGTAACGAATCTGGTGGGGGTCATTGTGATAAATTTAACGATTTGACTTGAGAAGTGAGGTTCCATGAAATGGTCTGAGGCCGGTTGCAAGACGTATGCTCGACCAAAGTTGTTGTCCGGTAGAACGTTTTACCGAACAACGCGTTTTTCGGTCAAACAAGTTATTCCGTTGCAAGAAGAAACTTTTGTTGGTAAAACGTTTGTAATCAAAAGGCTGACGCACTTTGGGTGTTTTTTTTCCATTTTGAACTTTAAATAGAGTTTTTAGTCTGGTATCACGACATTTGCTACCGACATTTGCTTCCCAAATGGAATTTTCTAAATAAAGTTAACTTGAAGAGGTTTTTTAAAGTTTTGATTACTGATTATTATATTAATTTATAGTTGAATATATTGTTATGAAAATTTTTCACAAACTGATTTAGGCGCTACTTCAGTGCCTGGTCGGCTTAAACGCTACGGTTTCGAAATTTTTCTTCATAGGTGATCATTTTGAGCATCAGGAATTCCGTTTCAATTAAAAAATTTGTTTTTACACAAAAAAATATTTTTACATCAAAAAATAATTTTTACATTAAAAAATTATTTTTACATCGAAAAATTTTTTACATAAAAAAACGCTTAGGCTTAGTAATAGTTTACGCTAACGAGGCCGTACGGCTTAGGCTAATAAGACCTCATCAAAAAAATTAATTGAAAAAAGAAAATTCGGTAGCAAATGTCGCGGTAGCAAATGACGTGGTAGCAAATATCGGGAAGCAAGTGTCGCGGTAGCCTCGTCGTGGATCCGTCGTGGATCCTTTTAGTCTATTTCACCATAGTTTTCGAGATAAATGTTTGACCCAAAGTAATAGTGTTACAGTAGTTTACCTATTAGTTTCTTCAGTGTCGTGAAAAAAATCACAACACCTTCCTAAGAAATCAAGGACAAAATATGTAGATAAAAAGCACAGACGCTTTCCCGCGCTTTTTTTGAATTCAAACTCGGCTATCGCTCCAGCAAATAGTATATAACATATATGTATATAATATAAGGCGTCATTACGTAATCGTCGCTCCACCTCTCAGTATATAAGGAGAGAGCCTATCACGCGTCTTACTACTTCTTCTTGTTATCGCTGCTGGCAGAGTTGCCTTTGCTATTCTGACCCTTGTCTACTTTCTTATTCAGGTTTGAGCCAGTGTAGTGCTCCCCGTTGTTGAGCCAGTTAGTGCTCGTTATTGTCGTTCCTTCAAGTTTGAGCCGGTCAGTGCTTTTTGTTTAATTTTGAGTCCGTTGTGCTCCTTGTTTAGTTGTTGAGCCCATTAGTGCTCCTTGTTTAGTTGTTGAGCCCATTAGTGCTCCTTGTTTAGTTGTTGAGCCCATTAGTGCTCCTTGTTTAGTTGTTGAGCCCATTAGTGCTCCTTGTTTAGTTGTTGAGCCCATTAGTGCTCCTTGTTTAGTTGTTGAGCCCATTAGTGCTCCTTGTTTAGTTGTTGAGCCCATTAGTGCTCCTTGTTTAGTTGTTGAGCCCATTAGGGCTCCTTGTTTAGTTGTTGAGCCCATTAGTGCTCCTTGTTTAGTTGTTGAGCCTATTAGTGCTCCTTGTTTAGTTGTTGAGCCCATTAGTGCTCCTTGTTTAGTTGTTGAGCCCATTAGTGCTCCTTGTTTAGTTGTTGAGCCCATTAGTGCTCCTTGTTTAGTTGTTGAGCCCATTAGTGCTCCTTGTTTAGTTGTTGAGCCCATTAGTGCTCCTTGTTTAGTTGTTGAGCCCATTAGTGATCCTTGTTTAGTTGTTAAGCTCGTTAGTGCTCCTTTTCTACTTGTTGAGCCAGTTGGTGCTCCTTGTTGTTTTTGAGCCAGTTCAGTGCTCATAATTTAGTATTTTTCCTGTTATTTAGGTGTTTAGTAAATAAACGTGTTTATTTAACTTGTGCATCACAAAGCGAGAGAAAACAGGAAAGGGGAATTAGGGCGAGCAAAATCATCCCCACAAAGTCACCACTTTTGGTGCAGTCATATTTCTTTGAAAATTAAACTATTTTAGTTTTTCGGCAAAAAGGAAAATTTTGACAAAAAGATTAATTTTGAAAAGTAGAAGCCTCTTCAGATCCAAAAGTCATAATGAGGGAAATCTATTCATTTCTTACTAAAATAACTCGATTCATATCTTACTTAAATAAATATTTTTGTGAAAAAAGGGTAAAAAGAGAAAAGCCATGTTAGAATTAATTTAGAAAAACTACAAAAAAGAAATCATGTTTTTGTACAAAAATGCAAAGACAGTTTTTTACAGTCTTTTTCTGTGAGAAAACAAAAGGAAAAAAGAAATAGTGTTAAAAGTGCTTGGTAAAACTGTTTTCCTGACTGTTATCCTGAGGTAACCTTGGATAACAAATTCGTACAAAAGATCGGTCAGGGAAACCAAAGTTGAAAAACCAAAAGTTTCTTGCAACGCAGACAACGAGAAAAACCAAATACTTTGGTCCGAACAACACTTTTGTCCGTACAAAAGATGTTCTTTCCACCAGCCTCTGAATGAAACCATCACTGCTTCGTTGCACTATGAAAGCACTGGAAAGGCCCATTAACCCAAGAAAAGTATGGGACGCACTGTTCCTTTCCTGCTCTTCCGTAGTGAGGAGACTGCGGCCATTGACGAGGGCACCGATCGCAGTTGTATATGCCTCATGACGCAGAAAGTGAGCCTGCAACGTTCCCTGCAAAAACCCTTTTTTTCAGAAACTAAACTTCAAATTTTACAGATGGGTAAAACTTGAACAAATAAGGATGTCGTATTGAATTGTTATTTTGAGAATTAGCAATTCAAAAAAGTATTCTCTAGATAAATTCCGAAAAAAAATCACAAAAATTTTCTCGTTTCCATGCAATAAAATAGTGATATTATCTGGTAAAGACTTATGTACTATGTATATGAAATGGTAAATTCTCTGCAGAAAGCATATTGATAGGGACCTCAGAATCGGTGAACTGAAGAGGCCTAACCAACCCCAAAGGAGAGTTTATATCAGAAAACTGTTCATGAGAGAACTTTGGGGAGAGACCGAGCACGTGCGATTGGAAAAGAAAATGCATACGAACAGAACATTCGTATCACTAGAATTTTCAAAGAGCGCATAGATTGGACTCGCAATGCGATCAAGAGGTACACCTTGAACCGAAGCGATGCTTCCGCTTTCGGGGCAATGCTCTTACCCGGTATCGCGACATTTTGATACACGGCATTTCGCTACAGCGACATTTCGTTCCCAAATGAAATTTTAGAAAAAAATTAAACTTGAAAATTTCACAAAAAAAACTAATATATGAAGTACTGATTAAATAAAGTGTTAAATTAATTTTTTTACTTACTAGTCTCTGAAGTTTTGAATGATTACAATTTTAGAATGAATTTTTGCCTAACTACATAATAAATGTATGAAGTGGTGAATGAGGAGAGATAATGTATAATTAGGTAATTTATATTGAAGTAAAATTTAAAAAAGATTGTTGGCTGAATAACTAATTCAAGAATTGTAGACATAATATATTACCTTGTTACAATAACGATTCTATCAAGCGAAGGAGAAATTTCCAAGAAAGGTTTTGATCTGAATCCGTTAAACAGTTTGATAGTAGATGATTCCAACATTTGCACGTTTTTTGAACGTGTTCTTTTTTTACTTGGGAGGGGGTTCGCACTTTACATTGGGATTCAGGTACTTTTCACTGATTTTCCCGCTTAGGCTTAGATAAAGTTTATGCAAACGAGGCCGTAAGGCTTAGGAAAGAGAGCAGAGAAATAAAGTTTGATATACAGAAATATGTAGCAACACTTCATAATTAAATGAATCAAAAATATTATATCATTGTTTTCAATCACCACTTCTATAAGTGGTTTGTAAAAAAATAATTTAAAACTGTATTCAATCACGACTTCATAAATATTTTTTTTAAAAACAATTTTTTCAAGTTTAATTTTATTTGGAAAAAAGTTCTATTTAGAAGCAAAATATCGCGTATCGAATTGTCGTGTATCGAAATGTCGTGGTTCCGTTTTACCCACTGCACTACGAAAAACACAGATTTTCGCAATTTCTTAGACCCTTTAGCACTTACCTTGCTCCAGAAAGAAGTTGCATAGCTAATAGTCCTCATGATGATTGGTCGGTTTCGCACCAGATAACCATTGAAGAAAACCCTTCGGGTTTTTGCGCTCGATGCAAAGAGGGAAACTACCTGGCACAACGAGAAATTTTGAATTATTTTTTCATTGTCCTGTTTTCATTAATTCTTGAGAGGAAGAAAATAAAAAAAGCAATACATTGAAAATCTTTCATAGCTCCTAATTATCATGTAATTTAATAACTCAAAAGAAAAAGATCCAAGGAATTTTGACTTGCGATGACTTGAGTCACTTACTTGTCCGATGTTGTTGCTGATCATGAGCAGAAGCGAGCGAACGATGTCCTGCAAAGAGATTTTAATTGAAAACTATAGAAAAAAGTTTGTAAGAAATACAGTGAAAAAACAGTGAATACTTTCCGCGTTTCATGTGCATCCAATCAGGCTTTTCAAGGAAGGTAGAATTTTGAATTTCCAACAAACAGATAAAAACATCGTGGGTGACTTTTTCATCGCCTCAAGTCATTAACTTTACATGTTTTTCGCTGAATTCGTGCCTTTGAGCAGAGAGAATGTTAAGATAAGAATAAGAAAAACAGAGTGAATGATTAAGAAAAATGCAGCGGTAATGCTCACCGGATGGAAGGCGGCGTTGGACTTGACGCCTTCGGCATACTCAGGACTCGAGCACTTGCTGAATGAGCCCGCTATGATGTCTCCCGTAAGACCAAGCAGCTCCTTGTCATACTCGTCTCCATAAATGTCCGACACCAAGCGGTCCACGCTGCAATTCATCACTAACCCTCGAAATGGAACTAACCCATTCGGAGTTTTATCATCGAGTGCTAGTGATTAATCTCTACACTGATCAGGAAATTTTATTCGGACTAATGAACTTCGAACGGAGTCCTAAAAAGGTTTACAGAAAATGAGAATTTTTTCTAGGCTTGGGTAGAACTTTATCCATTGAAAAAATTCCCTTCTCACCTATTTTAAGCCTGCATAAAGAAAATTGTTATTATGTACGTTTTGTTGAATTTTTAGCTGAGCTCGCTGAGCTTTGTGGCCGAAAGTTACTTTTTATCATATATAACAGAAGCTTGCTAAATTTCAGACCGCCTTATGATCATTTCCTCGGACTAGAAAAATGAACTTCTCAATTTCCTTAGTGCTTGTGCACCTCAATGGAAATGCCGCGAAAGAGCAATTTTGGGAAGCACTAAACGACATCACAAGACAAAACCCACAGAGAGTAATGTAATTAGATAAATGATGTAAGTAAGGTTATTGTTTTCTGAGCCATGTCAAAGAAGACCTCGTCTACCCAGCCGGAGACCTACGGCGGGCAATCTACAACAACAAGAGCCTATCACGGATGGAGCCGGATCATCCAGTTCGGAATCGAGCGCGACCCCAGGTAGCGGATAGAGAGACGCCTCCCTACGAAGAATTCGTGCTGGGAGGTAGCGGGAGAAATCCCGCCGTGGACCAAAGCTGGGTAGTATAGCTCTTCAAAGGAGGGCGATGCCGGACCGGCCTGGGCAAGCCACCAGACAAAACATCAGCCGATACTCCGCTATACTTATCAATGGCGAGTCGAGGCGCCAGTCAAATAGCCTCTTGCCTATCTCCGGTCAACGACAGGCGAGACGTCTCTACTCCCACTAAAAACGATGCTAGACCGGGTTGACCACCCACTCACAAGGCCTATAGCATGAACAGGTTGCTACAACGATGTCCGCTTCAGAAGGTGCAGCATGACAGTCTCAGGACTGCAATGGACATCAAAACCCTTCTCCTTGTGTTGGTCCGAAGTCGTTGGGTTATAGTGTTGGTCCGAAGTCGTTGGGTTATCAATTATCAATGAACTGAAAACTCAGCAAAAGAAAGGTTCCAGTTTTCCAGTTCCACTTTTTCTGTGATGTGGGTAAGGATGATTCTCTCAAGGAGTTTGACTCGAGATTGGTCTGTAGCCTTTCACCGCCCTGGCTTCGGAATTGTGATTACTCTGGCCGTCTTCCAGGCCGAAGGAATAATGCCGGTGTTGAGTGAACAATTGAACAGCAGAGCAAAGCATCTTGCACATTGTTCGCCAGCCTTTTTAACCATCATGGGAAAGATTCCGTCAAGATCATTGGCCTTGGAGCTTCTCATTTTCTTCATTGCTGCCTTCACTTCCTCCGCTGAGATGACCGGGAAGTCGGTACGTTCGAAAATCGAGGTCCAACAGTGCGTTCTCTGTTGGATCGGTCAGATGTCTTGACAGCTTGTTTGGCGAAAAGATTGGCGGCTTTTGAGAAAGATAGGAAGGGATATTTTCGAGAAGACCGAACCAGTAAGTCAGCATATTATGAATAGAGAGAACTTTTAGTGGAATGAGGATGTCCAAGCCACAGTCAGAAAAAAAACTCAAACTGTGGAAAATCCTACATACTATGTCAGTACAGATCGAGCACAGTGTGTCTCTATTTAAAGTGAAGCCAAGAAAAGCGTAGCGAAAGTATGCTTTTCTGCAGGGAAAAAGGTGTATAACAAGCTTGACAACCGCGAGGATGAAATGAATGTTTCCCGTAACTACAAAGCTAAATAGGACTGCAAGGGCTAATGATTTTACGCACATCAGGCTGATCAAGAACCGGTCAGGACTACTTCCCCGTCGAATGCTGACATTTCAGAAAAGAAAAGAACAATTTATATTCACACACCTATTTACAATCAAACTTTTTGCATCAATATTGCGTTTCAGTTCATTAATATCATTTTAGTTCTCAGCAACCCAAGCCAAATGTCTACACCAGGAAACTCGGATCAGAAGAGGGGAATTACGATCACAATATATACATTTTAAAAAAACAGACACCTCTTCACAGACATACCATTTCAGATTGCAATGATAACAGAATCGAATATAAATTGTTTGAGCAACAATTCTTTTTCTTTTTTTTCCCTGCAATTTAATGACCACGATCCTGAAAAAGAAACATGAGGCTTGAAACCATAATCTTCAAAACCATGTCTCTTTTTCTCTGTCTCTGAACTTTCACCAAATTTTGTCAAAAACTATTCTTTCAGACACTCTTTCTATCTGAGATGAAGAATGAGAGGAACGAACCTTCGATGGTCTCCATCTTCCGCCATATCCAGGAGCTTGTCGATATCTGAAAAAAAGACAAGTGATCGATTTTTCAGAAATGTATGTACAACTTTTTCCGAGCTACTTTATTGAATCGAAGCGAGAAAAAGTCTTTTGGTTTTTTACATAATACGAAAATTACTATGTTGGAATCTCGCTTTTCATATGAAAATCATTGAATTTTTTTTTGTACTTTTGTGGTTTTGCTGTTGATCTATCAAAATCCCACTCCAGTGAACCTTTATTCAGAATCGTTAACTGACCAAAGCTTTCTGATTAACAAAATATCTGCATACATATATACATATATTTATTTTTTAATTTTACATTTTTCGATGCAAAAACGCACAAGATCGATCACAATTAGGCAGTACTCTTATTATCGTCTTCGAGCTTTTTGTGGCAGAAGAAAGGCCGTGTGTGACTTCCTAGACGACTATATATTTCCACTCACCAGTGATGCCAGTGAGCAGCTCAGCCAGTCCATAGAAGACCCCTCCTCCAACGTGGCTGCCGCCCAGACGATAAAATGAGGAGTCGCTCTCTACCTTCAAAAGAATTCCCAATTTTTTTATGCGGTCAAATAACTCTCATTCAGCAAATCGAGAAGAATAGAATGGATAAATTTTACTTTAGCCGCCCACTGACCGTTGGCACCACCGTGACCACCGTGATACAAGAACACCTTTGGCACCACCGTGATACAAGAACCCCTTTGGCACCACCGTGATACAAGAACCCCTTTGGCACCACCGTGATACAAGAACCCCTTTGGCACCACCGTGATACAAGAACACCTTTGGCACCACCGTGATACAAGAACACCTTTGGCACCACCGTGATACAAGAACCCCTTTGGCACCACCGTGATACAAGAACCCCTTTGGCACCACCGTGATACAAGAACACCTTTGGCACCACCGTGATACAAGAACCCCTTTGGCACCACCGTGATACAAGAACACCTTTGGCACCACCGTGATACAAGAACCCCTTTGGCACCACCGTGATACAAGAACCCCCCTCCCTTCGATAGTAAAACAAAACAAAATGGAGGGGGGCTAAAGGTGAAGAGCAGACATTAAGGGGAGCCTGGAGTAAAAGTTTCAACATCCAACTTCAGTTCCTCACCATAACAAATGGAGAGTTAAAGTACATACACGGACCTTTTTAAATTTGGCTCCGTCACAACGCCACTTCTCCAGTAAAAGTTCTGGAATCTTAGCCCTCTATGTTTTTGCCTAAGCAATCATTCTATAAAACATGAAGTACAATTTAAACAAAAATAACGAAAAAACAAGTAGTCTATGTCAGCATTCAACAACCCAGTAAATCGTGATGCAGCTTCTTATAACGCCCAGGCGGGGGGGGGGTGAAGTATAACAAAACTTTTGCAGTGTATGCTGTCCCGTGCGGGAGAAGGGGGGGGGGCTAAAGTAGAATTACAGAAATATTCACCCCACCGTTGCTATTACATAGCAATCATTCCGAAACAAATATGGCTGACCAAATGTGATGATTAAGCCTCCTGAAGGATTTGAATATGAGAACTCACCAAGAAGATACTCATCCCTGTACCCAGGTTCACCAGAACTCACCAAGAAGATACTCATCCCTGTACCCAGGTTCACCAGAACTCACCAAGAAGATACTCATCCCTGTACCCAGGTTCACCAGAACTCACCAAGAAGATACTCATCCCTGTACCCAGGTTCACCAGAACTCACCAAGAAGATACTCATCCCTGTACCCAGGTTCACCAGAACTCACCAAGAAGATACTCATCCCTGTACCCAGGTTCACCAGAACGTACGGATACATAGCGGAGTGAGGAGAAGAGAAAATCGTGTGGAAGTTATAACGGCACTGGTCGTTATGGTGATCGTAAACGAACACCTACAATCATCAAGTTTCTATCCTTCGGTCATTGTTTAACGGTCTCTTTCTCTCCTCTCTGTTCATTTCTCTTATTACTCTTTTCTTGCTTCTCTCTCTTCTAAAATACTCATTTGCAAAGTTGAGAATTGCTTATACATATTAGCCGCAAATATTAGAAAGTAAAAACCTCATCGATTATATTGAGCAGTAGAAAGTTGGTGCCTTGCACAAGACATTCGATATTACCCACTTTGTGCAACCTGAAAAGAAAAAAATTAGACAAGAAACAAAATTATTTAAAAAAGTGAGAAATCGAGGCTAGTTTTTATGTAGAAAATTTTCGTAGTTTAAATCCCTGTTCATGCGAATTCTAATCAAAAATTTAGAAATTTGAACAAATATCTCTTTCGGCTTGAGTAATTGTTTATTAGGAAAAGCAACTTGTTTGACAATCCTTCAATCTCTGAAAAGGTTTTTTGATCTTTGTTGATAGTTTTTAAGCAACGATGGGCTGAGACTATAATGAATGAAATCCATCGCACGGGCAAAAATTGGCACTCGGGTCGGACCGAATCTCCGCTGCCTAACCGGGGCTTGTGGAGAGTTAAGTGCCAATTTTTGTCTGTGCGATGGATTTCATTCTGAGAAAGTTAGCAATTAATTTCTAAAAACTCTACCGTACTAGTTATAAACTGGCAGAGAGTGCTGAAGTTGTGTGACTGACTTAATGCCAAGTCTCTGCTCTATAAATAATTCTGTATTCTTTGTCTGCGATGTACTCGAGAAAGGCACGTCTGCGCCTTTTAGATCCACATCCTGCAATGCACATCAAAATCTTTCAGAATAGAACTCTGAGTCTCCTCCAATTTCGACTTTGAACTACTCCGATCATAATTAATGAGATTTCTTTTTATTTATTCAAACATTATTTTAAATGTGATAACACAAGGTATACATATACATATGTTAATATTCTTTCTCTTTGTAAAATGTTTAGCTAGGTTCACTCTCTCAGACTTGCCGTCCTCTAAAATGTGCATTCTAAAGGAGAAATGAATGGCCAAATCAGCTTAATAGCCGTGATTCAAGTAATGTTTTGGATAGGAAGTTACTGTTTCTTCAAGTGTTCTTTTTTTCTCCTCAACTCCTTTTCACTCCTTCCGAGTGCAATGAATGCCAATCACTCAGAATTTATGGACTTTGGCAGAGAAGCTCAAGGCGAGTAACAGTGTAAATGAAATATTAGACTCTTGTCATCAAGTTTTTTTATCTCTTCTTATTCACGTGTTTTTTTAATAAGAAATTGTATCAGAAAAACACGCGTTGGAATGAAATAAGAACGAGCCTGAGCGATGAGGTCACACACAAGAGCTAGTTTTGTGTGAGGGAAGTGGATGCAGTGGAGGCGAGTCGTTGTCGGTGGCGCTTCCTCCTTGCTTCTCTGCAACAAAATCTCTTTTTTTTTAACTTGCTAGCATACTAAAAAAACAAACAATTTTTGAGGTTACCTGTAAAGTAGAGACAACGTATTAAAACAATCAGATTGGAGATGCTTCTCTTCGGGTTGGCTTGTCACCCTGCCCTCTCCCTCTTCGTGTTGGCGTGTCACCCTGCCCTCTCCCTCTTCGGGTTGGCGTGTCACCCTGCCCTCTCCCTCTTCGGGTTGGCGTGTCACCCTGCCCTCTCCCTCTTCGGGTTGGCGTGTCACCCTGCCCTCTCCCTCTTCGGGTTGGTGTGTCACCCTGCCCTCTCCCTCTTCGAGTTGGCGTGTCACCCTGCCCTCTCCCTCTTCGAGTTGGCGTGTCACCCTGCCCTCTCCAAAATACAATATTTATCTTAACTACGCTGTGAATGAAATTCATAGGCAACTTTAGTGCTCTTCCAAAAGCTGTTTCTAAAAAATTTCTCTTCACTTTTTTTAAATATTATCATATCTAATGTTTTTCTTCAAGTTTACCCTTTCGACATGACGACAACTGTTTTTCGCTATGATTGATTCCTTTCCGATTGATAAACACAGTCTATTCATATGTTTTTTTGTTCGAGCGACTAACGAGAATACTACTGTTACATGCGAGTGTTGAGTATGATATAATAAATTAATGTAAGACTACTCTTATTATTATTATTATTACCTTTCTCCAAGTTTTTTCATTGTTTCTTCTCCTGTATAACTTTGCCACGGTTCATTTTTACTTACTACTCTTCTCAGCGTGAACATGCCACCTTGTTTTTTTAAATTATAATTATTATTATTATTACCTTTCTCGAAGTTCAAACTCTCGGTGCTTGCTTGTATGTATCACCTAAACTGATATCACTTATGTGACAGTGTTCCACTTTGTATACCATCCATGTGACACTAGTATGCAATTTGGAATAAAGATTGATTGATTGATACTCTCTTAGGTGGAAGGATCGCTTCTTGGAAAGGGAATCACATCTGAGACAGTAGAACGATAGAAGACAATGAGATTGAATTCGCTGCAGCTTTCAAGATCATAAATAAAGTCTGTCTGCTGGAACAAAAACACCTTTTAACAAATAAACAGCAATAGATTTATGATTGCAATGCATTTTCACCGGCAAATTATTTTTCCTTACCTCTCCAATGTCTTTTTCCGTTTCCGTTTCCCTACATTGCAGCTTTGGCACGCAAGAAGTGTACGTGACTCGAATAACAGAAGAACCTGTTTTCAAATAAGATTTTAAATACGTCCGAACTACAAGATAAATACTATATTTACTTGCTTCTGGTCTGTATTCCTTAATATATTGATATAACTTTTCCGATCGAGAGTGAGCGAAACTAGAGCTTCCTTTTCAAGCAAAGTGGAACAAAGGAATATCTCAAGTTTTTTCTAGGTATTTTCAAAATTGTCGTGAACAACCAAAGCGCCATTCTCATTTTCTACTGCAAGCAACTCACCGATATCAAATGCAAATCGCTCAGCGGCATGTAGATTGCGGAGTGAGCTCACTAAACTCGTGTCCGGAAGAGGACTTTCCTTTGACATATTGTTATTCACAGCATCCGCGATGAGTCTCCCATCTGTTTTTTAAGAGGTGTATTACAGGATGTACCAAAAGTACGCCAATGAGTTTTGAAACTTGTATTTTGAATTTAAAAAAATTTTTTAAACTTGAAAGTTATCGTGGAAAAAAATTTAGGTCTCATCTTGGAAAAAAGGAGCGAATCAAAAGGTGGCGAGAACTCATTGCGCGGACGAATCGTGGAATGCACATGAGGACTTTCTTATCTCTTAACCATTGAAGAGGCTTACGACCATTAAAACTTTCATGTGCTTACTCGAGACTCAAAAGTATCTTCTTAAACAGATTCTTTTGGTTCACCGAACTTCCAAACCCCCAGAGGTCATAGTTTGGTGGGCGTGTGCGCCAATGGCCTAAGTCCTCTCGTATTTGAGCTTGCGGTCGAAATCGACGTATCTTATTATCGGAGACACACTCGAAAACCTACCGCTCTTGTGATTCCGATCTGACTTCATTTCAACTAGAAGGATGTTTCAACCGGATTTCGCTCTCGTTTACAAAGCAAAAGAACACAAACACGGTTTAAAACTCAATTTCCCGATTTCATGTCGAGCTCAGGATGGCCCTCTTGCTTGCCAGAACTTGACCCCTTGATAATTCTGAGTAGTCTTACTTTGAGAGCAAGGTTGCTGCTCATTCCCATAGAATTTTGGTTTCTCTACAACAAGAAAACTCGCTTCAGAAGAATGAGCCAAATGAGAGAAAATCTTTTCGTCTAAAGACTGAAGCGTTTACCAAGCTGCTACGCACTGTAGTTCAGGTCAAAGGACGCACAATGGAATGAAATTCCACCCCATAGTACAAAATGCTTGCAGCTAAAAAATACATTAATTTCAAGTTCACCGCTTAACTTTTAACCAAGAAAGAAGCATATGAACTGCACAGAGAAGAGCGAAGAAATACGAGCACTATATTTGAATTATCCTTCAATTTTTTTGTTCCATAACTCGGGTGTAACTATCTATGAAAGGGCAGTTACAGCATGCGAAAACAATATTTTCAGGGTATCACGACATTTGCTACCGCGAAATTTGCTTCCCAAATGGAAAGTTCTAAACAAAATAAAACTTGAGAAGAGGTTTTTTTAAATACTGATTATTAATTTTTGGTAAATATATTGTTATGAAAATTTTTTCACTAACATATTTAGGCGCTACTGCAGTTTAATTGGTAGCGCCTGGTCGGCTTAAACGCAACGGGTTCAAGAAAAATTTTCATAGGTGATAGTTTTGAGCATCAGGGATTCCGTTTCAAAGAAAAAAAATTTACAAAAAAATTTTACATTAAAAAAAATTTTTAATCAAAAAATTTTCTACTTTAAAAACGCTTAGGCTTAGGCAAAAGTTTATGCTAACGAGGCCGAACGGCTTAGGCTAACGAGACCGTATAAAAAATTCCAATCTGTACTGTCTGGCGTCTAGTATGCCCGTGAGTATATGAGCCAAACAACAATACGAAAATATTTTTGTTTAAAAAAACGAAACAGTTCACATCACTAAACCGTTGAATTCAAGACACAACGGCGCGGAATTTTAAAGCTACAGGAACGAAGAAAAATGCCTTCAAATATAGATGTTTCTGGCTTGACCTTTGATAAAGAAAAATAAAGTTCGGTATGCAATTTCTTCAGACGCTGTACGAGTGAACTCGTCTTTTTTATAAAAAGATAAAATCCGAATAGTAAACTTAAGGAAAAATTAATGTGAGTTAGGCAAAATTCCGATTATTATACCTCGATGACGAATATTTGAATGGATCTTTCACTGCCCACTCCGGGTTATGAAATTTCGGTAACAAAATTACTGAGAAAATTTCGTTGTAATTAACAGCTTTCTTATCAGTAATTCTGAATCAAAAAATTTGCTATTCAGCGGCTATGTTTTCCTTTCGGGAACCCGATTTGCGAAAAACAACGTTAATTCGCATGAATCAGAAGGAAATTCAATTTCAACTTCAATCTTAATTTCAAAATGAAGATCATTCAACACCGAACGCATAATAGCTCCGCACCACAATTCTGTTTTTGAATAAAAATGTAATTTGCCGAGCTTTGTTCAGGTGGAGTCTAATGATACCAAATCAGGGTGAGAGAGTCTAATGATACCAAATCAGGGTGAGAGAGTCTAATGATACCAAATCAGGGTGAGAGAGCAGCTATTGCGAAGATTAAAGATTATATAAGAAACGATCATTTTGAGGATTTGAAAACTGAAGAGCTATACAACGGAGCTTAGCAATGTTTTTGAAGGCAGTTTAATGATAACGTGCTCGTTTCCGGCAAGATAAATGCACAGACCGCGTCATAATTATGCTAACATCCAATTTTTTAGGGATTTTCGGAAAACATGATAAATGCTCTTTCTTGTAACCCCTTGTGTATCCGTAACTAACCGATCAATCGGTTTGATAAGGAATTAGCCTGCCACGCGGTTCAATTAAATATTTATCGAAACACAACCCAATACTCAACGAGAATATTCTAAACCAACTAAGGCGAACTACAAGATATTAATTCTAATTCATAGGGAGAATGTCATACAGAAAACACCGAAAGAATCAAAGAAACACACAAACAAACAAACAAACTTGAACCGGAGCTGCAATGCGCGGCAGAGAGAGGAGAAGAGCTGCAATGTGCGGCAGAGAGAGGAGAAGAGGACCGGGACGGGAGGGTTGGCTGGGGCGCGCCTTTACCTACTCAAACTTGGGTAATTAAACCTATTTTCAGTTTGAATAACGAAACAAAATAAAATAAAACAACTAAACAAGGAAATAGCTTTAAGGATGGCTTGTGTCTAACGTTTTATTCGTGCATATTATGTCGCAGTGAATAAACGATGAGGTTAAAAACAACTCGTACTGTACAGTTGAAACACAATAACATTCACTCCTTGGTGACATTAAATAATTGAAACACACATAACATACAAGGCACTTTTATTGTTCACTTTTCCGCATCATCATCTGATAGTTTTTTTGAGTTGTTGTAGTTGTTGTTTCTAAGAGTTGTTGTAGGTTACCGTCGCCCCAGTTATACTTTTGATCAGACGCGAATGTTCTGTAATTTCTTATCCGATCTTTTTTCGACGTCTAATAATCCATTCATGTTAGTAGGCGATCTAAATTCTGATTCTCTAAGTCCTCCTGTCAGTACTTCTGATGACAATATTCATTCCTTAATCTCCTCTTTCAATCTTTCGTTTCTGTGCCGTCTCCCGACCCGCAACAAGCGATCACTGGATTGGTTCCTTACATCTCACCCTTTTCTTTTTACCGAGTCCCGTGTCATTCCCTCATTTCCGTCTTGTGACCATTCAGGATTCTCTACCAAAATTCGATTATCTTTGGACCGTATCGATGAGGAATGTGTGTCAGACTATTCTCGAGCTAATTTCTCCGCTTTGAACGCGTACTTGACTTCGATTGATTGGGAAGCTGCTTTTGATATGTTCTTCTCTGTTGATGACATGTACTCTCGCTTTCTACTATTACTTCACCACGCTCTCTCTTTGTATGTTCCAATGCACACCCCTCGCTTGTCTTTCTCTGCCTATCCATCGCATATTCAAAACTTAATAACTTATCGAGATGCCCTATTCCGCAATATCCGTTATCCTAGTGTTCGTAAATTGTATGAGAAAGCTAGCGGTGATCTACTCAAACAAATCAACAAGTGGAACAAGCATTGCCTCAAGAGAAAGCTCACTTCCTCTCGCAACCTGTACCGGCACATCTCTTCTCTCATCCGACCCAAGCCAAATCCTCCCCGTTCACTTATCGATCAGAATGGACATATTGTGACCAATTCTAGAGTTAAATGTGAATTGTTAGCAGCTGAGTTTACTTCTTCTTTTACACATGATGATGGCTTGTTGCCCCACCTCACGAGAGATCCCATTCCTCCACAAGCCAATCTGTGTCTCTTTCTTCCGTCCACTGTTTCATGGGCTCTTTCTAAACTGAATTATACTGGCAGCTCCGGTGCTGATGGAATTCCTCAACTTGTATTCAAAATGTGTCACTCTTCACTTTCTGTTCCTCTATGCCATATTTACAACTTTTGTCTAATTACATCTTCAACTCCCGCTACTTCATTTCAATCATTTATTCCTTGAACATACATGAGTATGGTACATGGATTGTGTAATTCACAGGTATACGATAAAAATAGCTCAAAAACAACGCAAGCTAGAATTCGAGATGATATACTCACGAGGAAGTGCTAGTAGTGCATTTTTGAAAGCGAGGTAGGAGGGCAACAATGCAACTTGAGCTGGAAGCGAGTTCCATAAATTGATACAACGTGTGACACAAGTGCTATGTGAGTTGTTAATCTTGAAAGGCAAGACCATGCTCAAGAGATGTGAGTTACGTTTAACGTAGGCAGTGGGAAGAACTTTGAGTAGATTAACACTATCTGACAACAAAGTCGTTGCTAACTCGGATATTATATAACTCGGATATACATTGTTCGAAATTTAGTATTTATGGAATAATTTATTGTTGGAATTTCGAAGTTGGTTTTATTGTAGTTGAAGTCCTTTTTTGTTTTTGTTTTGTTTGTTCAAAATAAATCGTTCAATCGATTCCGAGTCATTACACCTTACTTCAAAGAGGCTTGACCTCAATATACCTTACCACTGAACCACCACTAATCAATCTTTTCAGGAAGTAAGTTGTGTAAACTATCCAAAGAAACATTATTGTGGAGAATCTTGTGAACAAAACAAACATTAGCGATTTGGCGGCGATATTCAAGGGTTGAGAGGGACAAGGTCTTCAATCGAGTAAGGTAGTCGGCAGCGGGTAGTCCGGCGCGAATGAAGACTCTTTTTGTAAAAGCTCTCTGGACTTTCTCGAGTTCATTGATCTTGCCGATGGCTGTTGGGGACCATATTTCGCTGCCGTATTCGAGGAGAGGGATAATGTAGGCCTTGTAGGCACGAATATAGACTGCCTTACATGAGGTTCGAAGAGAACGAAAAATCACATTCATCGCTCTAGTAGCTTTCAAAACAGTTACGTCAATGTGATTAGTGAAAGAGAAAGCTGAATCAAAAAGTATTCCGAGGTCTCTAACTTCATCGACACACGGAAGAAGTACCGAGTTTATATGGTATTGGTTAAGCAAGTTGTTACGTCCACAGTGCATTATGAACCATTTAGTGATGGATACTGGCAATGACCAGGATTGAGAAAACTCGTAAACGGTGTCAATGGCTGTTTGTAAAATAGTTGAAGACTCAGAAAACAATTTCACATCATCGGCGTATAAAAAGCAACGAACCGGAGAAGGAAGTAAATCAAAAAGATCATTAATGAAAATTGAGAAAAAGAGGGGCCCTAGACAACTGCCTTGAGGGACGCCTACGTTAGTGATTTGAGGGTCGGAAAGGCAATCATCGACTTGAACACGATGTGATCTACTGGGAAGAAATGATTGGATAAGCGACAACAGAGAGTATTGGACACCGGACCTACGCAATTTATGTAAGAGAAACCTGTGATCAACGACATCAAACGCCTTTGTAAAATCAATGAGACAGATATCAAACGGAATTTTTCTTGACAGAAAGGAAAGATATTCAGCATGTGATTGCACGAGCGAAGAGACGGAGCCCCTTTTCCGTCGAAAGCCGGATTGATTAGGTTTGAGTATGTCTGAGTGTTCAAAGTGAGTATACAACCAATTAAAAATATGTTTCTCTAAAACTTTGGACATTGAGCAACCCAAAGTGATCGGACGATAGTTAATCAATTCTGTTCGTTTGCCTTTCTTATGGATTGGTTTAACAATACCTAATTTCCATGACGAGGGAAAGCATCCTAGCGTAAGGCAATTGGAAAAGATTTTAGACAATGGTACTGCTAGAGAATCTTTGCATTGTCTGATGAAGATGTTAGGAAGCGAATCTGGAGAATTGCTAATCCTAGGCTTGATGCGAGTTAAAAGATCACTGATGTCAGAGGGCGATACAATGGAAGTGTATTCAAGCGAATGACTAAATGAAGGTTTCGGGGAAGGACCGGACTGGCGCGAAACGATAACCGATGCAAAGTGATCACCGAAAGCCTTCGCTATATGCAATGGTGACGTGATAGGAACCTTGGTAATGATGAGCGAAGATATAGTATGACTTGGCTTGGTTCTATTGGCGATGGTACGGAAAAATAGCTTGTAATTCCTAGGCATGACAAGGGAATTTTCTCATTCGAATTTGAGAACTTCGCGATGAAGCTTCTTACACACACGGGCAGTTAAACAAGAAGTAGACGAGCGTTTCTTACATCTCTGAAGAAAACTATACAATTTTCTGATTTTCACAGGATAATTGAGATGAAATTGTTTAGTTTTAGTTCGAGAAACAACATCGGATATCAGTGTGTTCAAGAAGTTAGTTAGATAGTCAACGCATTGATCTATGCTGAGAGAGGAAAACAACATGGTCCAGTCGACGGAACATATGTATAATAGAATTGATGTTTTCCCATGGAGCTTTCTTCCATCGAGGGCGAAGAGAACTATTACGAGTCGGCAGAATTTCGCATCCAGAGACGTTGAACAATATTGATTTGTGATCGCTAGTAGAGAATTGATGCGATGGTTCACAGTTGGCGATGATGTCCTGATTACAAAATACGTAGTCGAGGATGTTGTCTGCTCGAGTGGGTGAGAGAACGTATTGGGTTAAGTGATAGTCGCAAGTGAAGTCAAGAAAAGATTCAGTTGATTGATGGTTAGAAGTGGAGACTGCATTGGACCAGTTGACATTGGGGAAGTTGAGGTCGCCGCAAATGATGAATGGGTAAGGTAGGGAACATTGAGGTGAGAGATGTCTGATGAACTCATTGATAGCACAGAAGAGGAGTTTGGAGATCGATAACAGGAAATCAGTCGAATACAGGGTAATGGTAGAGTACATATGTCGCTCGGACATGTATCGATCGAAATACATTCGACGGAATCTCCAGAGAAGGATGAAACAAATGCCGGAGAAAGAAGATTTCTGGTTAGTATAGCTGCTCCGCCCCCTCGGGTACCATCTTGACGGTCCGTTCTGAACACTTGATAAGGAAGACCATCACAAAGGAGAGCATCAGGTTCAGCTGAGGATAGCCAGGTTTCACAGATGAAGACTACATCAGGGTTTCTGGAGCGCAGGAGATGGTGAAGATCAAATAACTTATTCTTGATTGATCGCGCGTTGAAAGAAAGGCATTTTAGCTTTTTTGATTTCCCACGCTTCCTGTCCTATTTCGTGTTAGTTTTCCTCTTTCGATCCGTCAACTTCAGGATCCGTGCGCTACTTCTTAGAACAGGCGGCGATGTTGTTACGGAGATAGAAGCCGCTGTGGCCGAACCTGAGGTCCTTGAAGAAGAACTAGTGCATGGCTGCAGGGAAGAAGAAGCGGCTGGAGCATCGAGTGGAGCCCGGACCAGAACGCGCTTTCGAGTTTTGCGTCGGGTAATGGATGATTTCTCCGACTGAATGGTATTCGGAGGGTTGCTGGGCTGAGTTGTCGAGCTTGAGGCGATGGAGACATGAGAAGAGGGATCAAAATGAACAGGGCGAGGAATGAGTGAAAGGCGAGGATGAGCAGGGGATGGAATGGTTTGGGTTGAAGTGGATTTGTTTTTGACGTTACACGGAACTGTGGTTGGGGGTAGAGGAGGACGTTGTGGTGAAGAAGACACATCTCTCTGTGCTCCAGCAAGGGCTTGACGCAGATAACTTATTTCGTGGGCTTGCTCAAATATAGCCTTTTGAAGAGGAAGAACAGCTTGTCGTATAATTTTCTGAAGTAAGGATTCAACGAACGGAAGCGGAACCTTTGGAATCTCGAGACTGAGCAGGCATGGTATTCTTTTGGCGCAACGAGGCATTATGTGAGATTTGCTGCTTTTAAAATCAATATGAGCGACAGAAGAATGAGATGGAAGGACTACTTTGTCAAAGCCGTTCGTTCCCAATTCCTAAGGAAGGCAGAGAACGCTGAGGAGTGGAGTCGTCACATGTCGCAACAGATCCCATAATCGATGATGTTATATTACCGATGTGGCTTGCTGATCTTGATAAAGCGTTTAAATTGAAAAAAATTGAAATGAGAGCTGTAGAGTGAATCACCTCTCAGAGTGAGACTAGAGAGGGGGAATGACTTGGAAACATTTTACTTGGAAACATTCTTTTGTTACCGCGATTATAAAACAAGGCAAGAAACCATCTTCTCCTTCTTCCTACAGGCCCATCTCGATATTGTCACCCGCATCGAAGACATTAGAGCGCCTACTTCGTAAAACTTTGACAGATCATTTAGATAGTTTAATAGTTTATCGCATTGAGTTCATTCATCAACATAAAGGCATATGTGGAATGAGTACACAAGCGTGACACTTTAACAATTAAAGTGAGAAATTCATTTTTCGAAAGAAGAAAAAATTACTGAAACAGTGGAAAAAAATTACTGAAACAGTTTCAATGTCTTGTCAAGTTATCAGCACGGTGTGACTTGTGACTAATCTTTTAATGTGCCGTTGTGACTAATCTTTTAATGTGCGAGGACGATTGGGCAAGAGCGCTTTCAAGCGGCCTTGCCACTGATGTCATATACCTTGATTTCTCTCGTGCCTTTGATACAATTAGTATTCCTAAGTTGCTTTTCAAGTGTAGACACTATGGTATACCATCCCAATTGTTGTCATTTCTCGAATCTTTTTTGAAAGAACGCACTTTTTCCGTTCTCATGGGTAGATTTCGTTCTCTTCCATTGAGTGTGACATGAGGGGTTCCCCAGGGTTCCGTCCTTGGTCCCCTGCTTTTCATCTTATACATAACCGATTTGAACGATGTGCTATCACTATTCCCTAGTGTAAAATTCCAAGCGTTCGCTGATGATGTTAAAGTGTATGTGTCTTACAGTAGAGATACCTGCACAGAAAGAAGTCAAAAACTGCAACTTGCCCTCGATGCTATAAGTAATTGGTGTTTCTCTAATCAGCTCTCTTTGTCTTCCAGCAAAACTGTTCATTTACATATAGGACCCCAATATTTCGTCGGATCTTATTCCATCTCTACTGTACTATTAACACGTGTCAATCAAGTTCGTGACCTGGATGTACAAGTCGTTTCATTGCGTCGAGGCCCAGCCGTACAAGACCGAGCGACAAAAGCGACAGCAGCCATGTACTCACTCTTACGGGCTGTCCCGATCAACGACCCAGCCATTCTTCTCAAGTGCTTCACTACTTACATTCTTCCACATCTTGAGTTTGCTGCCTGCTTCTGGAACCCCTATTATGAAAAAGATCGCCAAACGATCGAGAAGGTTCTACAAGCTTTCACTCTTATTGTTTATTACCGATGTTTCCAAATCCTGATTATCCACATGCACTTCCTTCATATTCTTGTCGATTAACTCACTGAGGTCTTTCATCCTTATTGGATAGAAGGAAAGTGGCGGATCTTATGATGGGTTGAAAAATATTTAATAACAGATCTATTCTAGCCAGAGAGAGATTCTTTAAATGGGTTCCGATCACGCGCACAAATTCAAATGGCTTGTATGTCGAAGCAACACAGAATTTAGCTCGTTTTCATTGTTTCTCGTTGAAAGTAGCTAGATTGTTCTCCAGACTTTCAAAAGATGTGTTGGATATTCCTAATGAACATGTCACCGATGCTGTTTGTACACTCTAATTTTTATTTTATTTTATTTTAAAATTCTTTTTCCTTTTTTTATTTTTTTGTTGTCAATGCGTGCTGAGTCAGCTTGTATTGCCATATTCCCCACTAGAACTTTAATTTCAACTGTCACAAGATTTTTTTTTTATGTATTAATGTGTTCTCTGTCATTATCGAATGCTTGTTTTTTTCTTTTTTGCACTAAAAAGTGTAGATAAAATATATATATACATATAGTTCAACAGTCTGCTTCATTCATATAGTCTTATTGCTACATATCTAAGAAAGTTGTTAAAACAAACATTGCCTCTATTCATATTGACAACACACCTCATGGTGTCTTTAATACATTCTTGACATACGGTGCGATTCCTTGTTGAAAAATCCTCCTTTACCTACGTTTATCTTACTCCAATGATGCTCGTTTAAATGCTCTAGACGCCTTCTTCTTCTGAGCTGAAGTATGGTGAGCTGGTCCGGCCAGCTCCTTCACAAGCTTGCTAGCACTCTTTTCGTAAATGATCCGTCGATATTGGGTTGCCTATATACATATACTTAAACAATGGAAACGAGGGCGAGCATTTCCTAACTAAGATGAGCTATATGTCCATATGTCATAGGAAACCTGGTTCAGAGTTATAGCTCCCATGGCTGACCGACAGATTATTAAATTGGAAAACACTTGGATATAGGACTAAAATGTGCAACTGTGGCGTTGTTGAGAACAGTCCTAGTAGATCGATTGGTATCTCAACTTTCTATTCCAGTAATTAGTTCAGTCCGAATGTTGAAATCATCACGAAAAGACGAGAAGCAGTATTGGAACCAAAGAATGGTAGACGCCATGAAATCTGGTGATCGATAAATGAGATAATGTATTATACATATTTGATCTCAAACCACTCTTCTTCGTACATTTAACTCGTCCACTAACTTCAGCCCTACCTTTTCAACTTTATCAATTTTTGTGTCGTCTAACTCTAATTCTAATAGAGCCTTCCTTTGATCACACCTCCTCTTAGTGACGCTACTACCTCGGCATATTATTCGAAATGCCACGAGCCCACATTTCGGTCCTTCAACCATCTCAGTCAGTCTATTTCTTCAAGCACAGTCTAGGTAACGCTTCTTTTGTCCATGATGTTCCGTATTGTCACTCTTGTAATTCGCGACGTAGTCGCTTTGACCGTCCCCAAGATACGACTATAAGCCTCGTCTTCTTGCTTAACTCCAGCCGCGAATGGATAACATTGTAACTCTTATCCCGCAGCCATTGTAACTCCGATCCCGAATTTCAACGCTTCTTCGTACATTTTCTGTAAGCCATAAACTGCCTAAGACATTGGAATCGGGTGCTCTCCGCGATTGCTTCTGGCGCGACTTTCTAGCAAACTTCATTCAACCTCTGTGGTAGCCATCTCTCCATACTCTAGCGTTCTCCTCCTTCATCTTGATAAACGTAGAATGATTTACATCCCTCTTTCGAATCCCCGTATGCTACGCATACGCAACGCACCTACAGTACACTCCTTAAGGCACGTATTCAAACACCAATTATATTGACTCCTACTGTCGTAAACTCCATCCGTCGTCTCATATAACCTTTGTTTGAATACACCCGCCTTCGGGATGTACAACACTTGACCGCAGTGAATAAACCATGAGCGTAGACCGAGGTAGAGACCACGCATTAGTACTTCTTTCTGCTCTTAGTCCTAGAAAGTTCATGAACGGAATGTGAATTCAGACGCTGCCCTTGTTTCACAACATGTTTTCAGAATATAAGCGCCTGTTACTATTCTATACGCCCTTTTCCCGTAACAAAGTGCATCTGAAGGGAAACTTGTTTCTCCCTTTCGAAACCTATTGTAATGGGCTACATTTGCCTTTAGGTACTTTCAATATCACATTTGATCTGCACTTTGTTCCGCAAGTAAACTTTATTTTTCTTTTTATTTTCTTTTTTATTTGCTGTGGGCGATTCAGAAACCAATGTGTTAACACTACTCAATCCTACCATCTCCTTCTTGAGCGACATTTCTCACCATTAACACATGTGCGAACATGTCTGCCACCGGCAACCGTCTCTTTGGTGCCCATCATCTGAATATCTGCTTCTTAGTGCTTCATTCATCTTTTCTTTTTTTCTTTACTCGACTTTGTAAATCTGCTTCCATGTTCAACTCTCTTACAACCGCCCTCATATTCAATACCGAATTCAGCTTGTGCAAAAATAGCACTGGCAATTCGGTGACAGTCTACCCTTTCAATTTCGTCCTTAATCTTGACTACCATCACTCGGCTGTCTTATGTTATCTCCATTATAGTACCCTTCTTTCTGACCTTATTCCAATGGTTTTCACTGGAAACCGAATTGCCTCCAATTCTCGTTTAGCCTGGGAAATTCCTTCTTCTTCTGACATATTGCAATACTTTTCTGCAGTCAACTCGTCTTCAGAAGACGATCTCTTACGCTACATTCGATGCGTCGAATCAGTTCGTTATTTCAGCTAACAACTCCCCTTCTAGAAAATTGCTGATCGGTTTACCTTCGAATCTATTCTCTACCCAGCGTCAAAACTCAACTTTATCTTGTTCCGGAATTTCAATAATTTCTTTCTCCTGTCTGCCTGTTCTAGCTTCACTCCTGACCGATTCGTCATGTCTTAACATCAAACTCGCTTTTCCTCTTATCTCTACATGACATGAATGTATGTATAGCACCAAGTACTTCTTATATTTATGTTGAATTCCGGCCGTGACTCCCCAGCCACGCTATCCATAACTGATTTTCCTCTCAACCCATTACTGATAATTTTTCCAATTTTCCGATCAATCTGAGACTCTAATTAGGAATCCGCTGTATCGGCTGTCACTTGAACTTGTTCTTCCGCAACACTTGTACATGCTTGTTCCAGGTCTAACCTAGTGTCCGGAAACGGCACAGACAACCACAGGTGATATTGTTTCACAGAGGTCTTCTCGAAAGAACACATGCTTGCTCTATTGGGTACGATGAAGGGGCCGTGATGAGGGCGACGGACACAAGCCTTTTACCCCTGCTTGTTTCAGGTCTCACTCTCGTGCCTGCTTGTTCCAGGTCTTACTCTTGTACCTGCTTGTTCCAGGTCTTACTCTTGTGCCTGCTTGTTCCAGGTCTTACTCTTGTGCCTGCTTGTTCCAGGTCTTACTCTTGTGCCTGCTTGTTCCAGGTCTTACTCTTGTGCCTGCTTGTTCCAGGTCTTACCCTTGTGCCTGTACGTTACCGGTCTTACCCTTGTGCCTGTACGTTACCGGTCTCACCCATGCGCCTTCTTGTAATACGGTTTATTTCGTCTGCCCTGAGGCCTTCGATCACACTTCCTTCTCAAACAATACCACCATTCAAATATACCCGAACTCCTGGTACTCTTTAATCCAAAATCCTGCAAAGCTAGAAACGAATGCTGGTATTGCGAAGTAATCAATCCCGCACCTCCTCCTGCATCCTACTTGAGCGACACTCTCCGGCCCAATGAGGCGAACACGTACAAAAACTTCACTAACAAAATTCCGTGCGATAATGCAAACAACTTACTCGGGAGTGTTCAATAACTTTTCTTTTCATTCTCATCTTTTTATACATAGTTCTGTGCACTTTCTACTATCATAGAAATTCTCACTCGCTACATATGAACAACTTTCCCGTTCAGACTTTTCAAGTCAAAAAGTCTTTCACATTTTCTTACGCAATACATATCCTCCAAAACTCTAATCCACTTCTCTCCGCAAGTAAATTGAATTTTAATACTGGAATACGGCTATGGAGTTTTGATATCAACACTATGTGTAGTTGGTGACTACCCCTTTTACTCAATATTGACCCTTCGCTCACGGCTCGCTCCGTTGTTCTTCGACTGCCTAGCATGCGCGCTCACACAGTCTAGCTACGCAGCTAAGTTGTCTCGGTCCACATTATGTAATAGCACGAACGTAACTCACATCCGTGACGATCATACACTACTATGTACGATTACCCCGATAAACAAAATTGAGACAAGCAATGAGCGAATAACGCGAACATATTAAATCTTTATTGCACAGTGAAATAGCATCAAGTACATTGCACAATCTAGCTAAGTCACAAGCATGTCACTTTTTACGGGAAAAGTGAGAAAAAAAAAGCAAAAAAAAAAGAAGAATATTCGTTTCTCCGAATTTACATCAAAACCCTTCTCCGGACGCATCTTGTCCGAAGAACACGAGAACTTCTCTCATTAAAGAGAGTGTTCATAACCAAGTCTTCGATGCGGGATGCTTGCCGGCAACAACAACAACAACAATAAAGAGTATTCAGCATTCAGCTTACACTGCGCAACTTGAAGCGTAATTCAAAGACAAACAATCGGTAATTCTTAGCCGAATAGACATTCATTCACAATCATATAACACACAACCTACATGTTTTAGAACCTAACACTCTTCTTGACGCTTCACGTCAAATCTGCGACAACAATCAATTCAAAAATCCACTCAACACTACCACTTAAAGCATCTTGCTTTAACGCACGATGAACGTAGAATGAGTTACTTCTCTCTTTCAACTCCCCGTATGCTACGCATACGCAACGCACCTACAGTACACTCCCTAAGGCGCGTATTCAAACACAAATTAAGGATGGCGTAAGCCATGTAATACCGTATGTTCAACAGTATGATGTGCAAGCCCTTTAAACTATTTAAACTTAATATAGTTGTAGTCAAAGGTAGTGTAGCTACATTGTGGGCCGCCAGAGGGGGGTAGGCATCGGATCGACTCAACCTTTCCTGATCACTCATTAGCCCTTTTCGCACGGAGGAGAGTAACGAGCGTAGGCCAGGGACGAGCAACCCTGAGCAGTGGGCTAAATGTGCCCACTCGCACCAGCTTGTGGCCAGGTCCAGAGAGTCTAACCGAGGAAGGGAAAAAAGATAACAAGGAAGAGAAAATTCCAGCAAATAGGAAGGCTTGAACGTAGAATTATGGGTATGAGCAGAAGCGCCGTCCTGCTCGAACGTCCAGTTCCGTTCCCTGGAGTGCCTTTGGGCCCAAGGCTTCACATCATATTCGATGATCTCCGAGGTGTACACTTGCGTATTTATTCTGAAATCTTTTGTGACGAAAAAAGGGGAGTTCGACCCGTTAGAGAAGACACAAGAGTGGATATCACAAAACTTCTCCTCTTGCATCGCGGCCAAAGAATGACCTGCTTATAGTCCAGATTTGAATTCAATGGACTACTCCATCTGGTCCATCCTGGAGAGTGAGATTTGCGCTGAAACCCACAACTCTTTGTCCAGTCTCAAGACTTCGCTTGAGCGAGCATGATACCGGATTCCCCATGAGATTTTGTGGTCCGCAGTGTCTGCCTACCCCCGTCGTCTGTAGGCTGTCATTCGCAAACGAGGAGGTCGTTTTGAGTGAAACTTATAGAATATTATCATATAAAAGATAAAAAAAATTTAAGAAGACATTGAAACTTCGCTCGCAATAAAGGAGAATATGCGGTAAAATCCGTGTCATCAAGTATGTATATTGATCACCCTGTATGTATGTATGTATGTATGTATGTATGTATGTATGTATGTATGTATGTATGTATGTATGTATGTATGTATGTATGTATGTATGTATGTATGTATGTATGTATGTATGTATGTATGTATGTATGTATGTATGTATGTATGTATGTATGTATGTATGTATGTATGTATGTATGTATGTATGTATGTATGTATGTATGTATGTATGTATGTATGTATGTATGTATGTATGTATGTATGTATGTATGTATGTATGTATGTATGTATGTATGTATGTATGTATGTATGTATGTATGTATGTATGTATGTATGTATGTATGTATGTATGTATGTATGTATGTATGTATGTATGTATGTATGTATGTATGTATGTATGTATGTATGTATGTATGTATGTATGTATGTATGTATGTATGTATGTATGTATGTATGTATGTATGTATGTATGTATGTATGTATGTATGTATGTATGTATGTATGTATGTATGTATGTATGTATGTATGTATGTATGTATGTATGTATGTATGTATGTATGTATGTATGTATGTATGTATGTATGTATGTATGTATGTATGTATGTATGTATGTATGTATGTATGTATGTATGTATGTATGTATGTATGTATGTATGTATGTATGTATGTATGTATGTATGTATGTATGTATGTATGTATGTATGTATGTATGTATGTATGTATGTATGTATGTATGTATGTATGTATGTATGTATGTATGTATGTATGTATGTATGTATGTATGTATGTATGTATGTATGTATGTATGTATGTATGTATGTATGTATGTATGTATGTATGTATGTATGTATGTATGTATGTATGTATGTATGTATGTATGTATGTATGTATGTATGTATGTATGTATGTATGTATGTATGTATGTATGTATGTATGTATGTATGTATGTATGTATGTATGTATGTATGTATGTATGTATGTATGTATGTATGTATGTATGTATGTATGTATGTATGTGAAAAGGCTCAACTGCCTCACTCTGTTAGTTACGCGTGCTCACGAAGCGAAGGCATCTTAATGGTGTCATAACTTCAGAATTCACAGTTAAGAAAGAAGAGTAATGGAAGATTTTACTTCCGATTGTGATCACAACTCGATTGCTTTCGTTATTTCACTGTCCATAGTAATTGATCCTACTATTAAGCCTATTAAACTATATACAAAAGATAACTGGAATCTTATCGAATTCCATCTATATTGTCATGATTGGACCATGAACCTATCAAATCTCGATTGTAATCAGGCATACAACTATATAGTCGATTTCATCTGTAACCTAATTGACCGCTTTGTACCGACTATTGTTCCGGACGCATCGTTTCATAGATATCCGCCTCGTATTCAGCATCTACATGATAAGCTTAGGACGGTTTCTCTTAAAGCACCAAATTCAGAGTATTGCAAGAACTTGTCGAAAAAATTTTCTGCTGAACTATATGATTTTGAAGTGCTTAATGAATCTTCTTTGATTTTGAAAGGTAACCGGAAAAAGTTCTTCTCTCACTGTACGAAACGGGTTAAGAATCTGAATGATTCCTATGTTTTACTTGATGAAGAGGGTGCTTGTTTCACTGATGCTCACTCTAAAGCTCAAATGTTTTCTTCTCATTTTTCTTCAACATTCACTTGTCCTTCATTCAATGTTCTATCCCATCCATCTACCGTTCAACCTGCTAAACACTTCTCTCTTGATGAAATACATGACCAAATGATAGTTCGTGCTGTATCTCAATTAGTGAGCAAAACTAATACATCCCCAGACTCCATTCCGAACATTTTTATTAAGAAGTGTAAGTTTTCATTGTTGAAACCGTTACGTATACTGTTTAATAACTGTACCTGACTTGTGGAAATTTGCCATCGTCAAGCCTCTTCTCAGAAACAAAAGCCCTCCCGTTCTTACCAATTATAGGCCTATTTCTTTAACTTGCTCGTTTTCTAAAGTCATGGAAAAAGTTATTGTTAAATCTTTATCGAAATACTTAGAAGAATGTTCTTTACTCTCACCTTTCCAAGCTGGTTCCAGACCTAATCGATCTACAATTACATCTCTTGCCGAATCACATTCTTATATCATACATTCCCTCAGTAGAGGTATCAATGTCGATGTTATTTTTCTGGACATCAGTAAAGCCTATGATAGTGTTGATCATCGGTTTTTGGTCTTCAAAATGCAGTCCATTGGAATCGAAGGCTCTGTTATAAAATTTATCTCTTCATTTCTAAATTGCCGTAGACAATCGGTTTGCATTGACGATATTTGTTCTGATCCCGCAAGTGTTATTAGCGGTGTTCCTCAAGGGTCATCCATAGGTCCTCTATTGTTTCTTTTGTTCATCGATGATATCAAAAAAGTTATCCCGGAAACTATTCGTTTCAGTAATTTCGCGGATGATGTGAAATTGTTCGCTCAAGTGCCCTTATATTCAATAGACTTGCAATTTGCAGTTAACAACATTTTTGATTAGTGCTCACAATGGAACATGTCTCTGTCCACATCTGTGTAAATGTCAGATTCTCCACTTAGGTAGGCAAGTTGTGAACTTTCCTTATTCTATAAATCAAATCCCTCTGACTAAGACGAACAAGGTCAAAGATCTAGGTATTGTTATCAAAGAAGACTTCCGTTTCAATGATCACATTAAAAAGATTTGTAAGAAGGCCTCTTCAACCGCGAATCTACTATTAAAAGCGTTCAAGACTAAATCATACGAAATGCTTATTTTGGCTTTTAATGTGTATGTCAGACCAATTCTAGAATACGGCACAGAAATTTGGTCACCTATAACCAAAAATCTCATCAATGAAGTTGAATATGTTCAGCGAAATTTTACAAGAAGATTATTACATATTAAGATGTTCCCAACCATCATTGCCTTATTCTCAAAGACTGCAGCTACTCAAGAATGAGTCATTAGAGTATCGCAGAGCATTTAAAGATCTATGTTTTTTGCATAAGTGCCTGCATAATCTATGTTCTCTTGATTTTTCTTATCTATGTATATATCATTTCCCCTTCTACGTACAATACAAGGCAAGCACATTCTCTCCGTATTCGTCTTCCTACTGTTTACCCAGCTAGAATATCTACCTTTGTATCAAGAAGCATATCAACCTGGAACTCTCTTCCTAATGAAATTATTTCAATTAAGAACGCCTCACAATTCGCTGATAAACTGAAGAAATTGCCATCAGAAAAACTGCTACCAAAGCCTATTGTAAAAGATTGAATATCGAGAAGAGCAAGGTAGTATTCATATGAAGTTGATGCTAATATTGTATTATCAACTGTTGTTTCTTTTTCAGATTTTCGTTGTTCACTATTCCATTGAATAAAACCAAACCAGCACAGAAAATGAATTTTTTCGAGAATCTTTTTAACTACATGAACTAGTCCATGTTAATTCTCATCATTTTGTTGTATTGATGTTATTTTATCACTGCATGGAAATAAAGAAAGAAAGAAAGATGGATGATAAATCTTCAAATGTTCAGTTGAAGCCTTCTCAAAAAAGCTCTTCGACTTTTCAGAGGTACTTTGGTAGTTTTGTTCCTCGTATATTTGTTTTTGCTTATTTGAAAAAATTTGGTTTTTTCATTCTTAAAGTAAAGAACAGGTGAAAAGTGAAAAACTTAAATTTGTGTGTACCGTAAAGGTGTTTCTGATTGCCACCAGGAAGTAATAAAAGCTGTAATTCTATCGTTTCCTTGACAATATGTGAGCACATTAGTCAGTCAATTACCTTCTCGTGTCTCTTTCAGAAGAGCTTATTTATGCTTACCTTTGATACTTTAAGACTTTGAGAGTAGAACCGCTTTCTTTATCCAGCTGTCTGTCTAAAGCCTGCTGTCTATATGTCTGGCTCTACTGTACACATTTGAAGAGGTGGTTCAAAGTAAGGCCTCTGAAAAAAGATTAAGTGATTGCTCTTTGAACGGTCGAGTAACTCGGCTAATCATAACGAATTTATGATTAGCCGAGTTTTTTTTTGAGTAGTGCTGCTTTCTTTATGTTACCTTCATCAACTCTTGCTTGATGGATGTCGAAAACTCCATGAACCATCTTGTTATCTTCATTAACTCGCTGATTGATATGCATGTGCCAATTCAGAACCGTAGAAATGAATCATCTCGATATTCGCGTAGCCTTCGCAAATTGTTTGTCAAGTTGCAACGAATTCCTCAAACTGCTTTTTATTTGGACTGTTGTTGTTGTTGCCGGTTGTAGCCGTCATCGAAGAGAGAGGCCCACGTGATATGTTTCTTTTCGCTTCGTCTTTCGTTGTATATAAATCGTCAATTTGTTTTTAAATAGACATCTTCAAGAAGTTTGCCACTTCTCGTGGTTTCTCCCATAAGTCGGTGAGTGAGAGTGTTGTGGGGTCGCCAATGCAATCGAACAGGTGTGCGACGTCATGAGGTGTGGATGAGCATGTTGGGCAGACGTCTGGGATGGACTCTTTCTTTCTTTATTCCACGCACATGAAATTTTATAGCAGAGATAATAAGTACGGAAAAGGCATGGACTATTTATTTTATTTCATTTCTTTATTCCAAGAACATGAGATACCATGAAAACACAAACAAAAACAAAGTTAAATGCATGGACTTTTTTCTAAGTGGCGGTGTTTAGGAGTTGCGGTATAGATGAAAAAAGGGGGGGGAGGGTGATATACTTAAAATCGACAATTATATTAGTCATGAACGAAAGGTTTAGGTAATATCTTTTCAGTAGGCAGAGATAATAATTGTTTTTTGAAACTAGCAGTATTAGGTGTACTGACGATCTCAAAAGGTAATGAATTCCATGTATAGCTGGCGAGAAACACATGTAGAAATAGAACATTTGCTAATATTATGAGGTGTTTTTAGCCTGAGCTCATGAGAATGGCGAGAAAATCTCTGTACTGCGGACAATTGAAACAAGTTCATAGTTTCAAGTTCATATTTTTTGTGGACACATTTATGAATAAATAAAAAGTCAGATATAGCACGACGATATTCAAGAGTTTTTATGCCTAACATGGAGATTCTTTGTGAATAGGGAAGTCTGGAATGGCCAGATCTTGCTAGGATTCTTCTCGTAAGCGACCGCTGAACTTTTCAATAGATTTTACTAAGCCGGGGGATGAGGGATTCCATAACTCACTAGCGCATTCAAGAACAGGTCTGACATAAATTTTAAAAGCTGAAGTTAAAAGAGTCGGACATGGTGACTTGAAGGCTTTTAACATCATGTTAACAAGAGCAGAGCCTTTTTTACATTTGTCTTCAACATGATTACGATAAGAGAAACGATCACATATGATTACACCAAGATCTTTGGCAACTCTACCAACTACTAGAGGTTGACTGTTCATGTAATAGACGCTGCGAGAATTGGATGATCCGAGATGAAGTACATTACACTTAGATATGGATGGGGACAAATTCCACTCTAGGCACCAATCAGTTACACGATTCAAAGCTAGTTGGATATAATTACAAGAGGTAGCGCGTCCCATTATCTTTATATCATCGGCGAATAAGCAAAATTTGATAGAATCGGGGATAGCTTCTTTAACAGAGTCGATGTACAACAAGAATAACAACGGGCCTAAAGATGATCCTTGAGTTATACCTGATATTACGGGAATTGGGTCGGATAGACTGTTATCGATCATAACTGTTTAACTGTTTGTGAGCGGCCAACAAGATAATCAGTTAACCATTTAACGATTGGAGAAGAGATACCAAAAGATGCTATCCTATTAAGAAGTAATCTATGATCAACAGAATCAAATGCTTTACTGATATCAAGGAATATTATATCGATAGGGATGCTTTGGCATAACGAGTCAACAATGAACGAATGAGATTCAACTAAAGAGGTCACAGTAGACCTCCTAGCTCTAAAACCAGCCTGGTAGGGCGATAAAAGGTTCTCTTTTTCTAAATAGCAAGTTACTTACTTAACAATAATTTTCTCCATAACTTTTGATAAGGAACATCATAGAGAAATAGGTCTGTAATTGGTAACTAGATTCCGGGAATTGCTCTTGTGTACTGGTTTTACTATAGATCTCTTCCATAGTAGGGGAACAGAGCCAGTAAGAAGGCTATTATTAAATAGGATACATAATGGTTTAATCAGGGCAAAGCTACATTTCTTCAATACAACATTAGGAATAGAATCAGGGGACGTGTTACACTTAGATTCAAGAGAAGATAATGCTCGTATTACCATATCTTCGTTTATATAATCGAAATTGAACGGCTCAGTAACGATTGGTAATTTAAATTCAGGTAATGGACATTGATACGGTGTAGATAAGACATTGTGAATCTGCTGAATCCGGATCGAAGCTGGGAGAGCGTACATCTTGTGCTGCGGAGAAGGTGATATTCTTCCACGTTGATGTCGGGCGGGGGTCTACCTCCGAGAATGACGGCGCCTTTCATTGATTGAAGTTCGCTGGAGACCATCATTTTGTGTATGGCGTTTGCGACGAGTTTCCCGTTGAGAGGGTCTGTTGCTATGGAGGCTGCGGACTCGACCGTGTGCTTGCAACTCATGATGAGGTAGTTTTTCATGGTGCGTGGTGGAGCATGACTTTCCAAGAGGCCGTGATGGTTGTGAGCTGGATGAGAGGTATTGAGCGGAGAGCATGTGAAGATGTGACTTTGTGCGCATGACCTTGGACTCTCTGTGTAAGTGATCGGTGTCTGCCATCTGATGATTGCCCGTGACTACGCGGAGGCCGGCATTCTGGGCGCGTTGGATCCTTTCGAGGGCCAAAGCGGATAAGAAAGTGGACCATGCGGGGGCGGCGTAACTGGAGATCGCTTGCGAGATAGCTTTGAAGGTTGTCCGTAAGGATTCCTTCTGGTTGCCCCAGGTGCTACCGGCGAGGGCCTTCAGGACGTTGTTTCTCTGTGTCATGCGGGCTGCGATGTCTCTGGCGTGGTGGCTGAACGTGAACATGGTGTCGAAAGTTACCCCGAGGATCTTTGCGAGCTTGACTGTTGGGACGATGGTTCCTCCGATGGATACGTCCAGGACCGTGTTGTATTCTTTGCTGAAAGGCGTGAGGAGCATGAGTTGACTTTTGGCCGGAGAGATGGTGAGGGAGCGATTGTTCAAGAAGCTTTCGATCCCAGGTATTGCCATACGTACGTACTCCGAGGCGGTGTTGATGTTCGAGTTGGAGGCCCATATGGTAATATCGTCTGCGTAAGTTATTACGATGGTGTGAGCGCTATCGGATGGGAGGTCGCGTAGATAGAGGTTGAACAGCGTGGGCGAGAGGGCGCTGCCTTGTGGGACTCCGTTTCTGATCAGCCGGGAGCTCGAAAAGGTGTTGCGGAAGAGTGTGCGTCCTGTGCGTCCTCTCAGATACGAAGAGAGCCATTTCTTGATGTAGTTGGGCACGCTTGTGGTCATGAGGAGGTCGATAAGCTTGGTGATGTCGATGCTGTCGAAGGCTTTGGACATGTCGATCGCCATAAGGACTGTGCGCTTCGCTGGTCTTTTCTCATTGAAACCGTATGCGATGTTCTTAGTGAGCTTCAGGAGTGCCGAAGTGGTTGAGCGGCCCGCCGTGAATCCGTGTTGGTGTTCCGCCGGTGGTATATGGGACTGGATAGTGTTGAGGAGTAGGCGTTCAATCACTTTTGCGACGGGGGAGAGAAGAGAGATCGGGCGGTAGCTTGAGCTATCGGTGGCTTGCTTCTCCGGCTTCAGGAGAGGGATGATGATCGTGGACTTCCATATCATAGGGATCCGGCTAGTGCGTAGTGAATCGTTGATGAGGATAGTGAGAGCGTTGATTCCTCTGGGACCTAGGTTATGTAGGAGTATTGGAGCAAGGCCGTCTGGTCCAAGGGCTGTTGATTTTTTCGTTGCTCTGATGGCTGATGTGACCTCTTTTCCTGAGAAATCAGTGAAGTCGTCGGGGAGAAGTTGCCGTACTTTTCTCATCGTCTGCCTGTTGTCCTTGGAGGTTGTGTTCGAGACTGGACGGGTGAAAGCTTTGTTGAAAAGGTTGGCGCCTTCTGTGGCGGATGTCACTGGGTCTTTATCGAAGCAGATGACGCAGTTGGGTGGGGGTCTCCCTTTGTTGTTTAGCATCTTGATCGTCTTCCATAACTTGTTGCTGTCTCTTTTAGGGTCGAAGCTCTCCATGAATTGTCTCCAGACTTCTCGTTTGTTCTTGTATGTGGCTCTCCTAATGTTTTGGTTGAGGTTGTATATCTCAGGGCAGAGCGGGTCGGATTCTCTCAAAGCGTCACGTTGGGACATCCAGTCCCGGATTTCCGAAGTTAGCGCTGTTTCTCTCTTGTGTATTCGACCGCGTGGTATTGTGCTGGCAGCTGCTGATAGCAGGATCTTCCGTAATAAGGGCTCAGCTTGGGCGGCGGGAAGGTTCGGGAGAGGTGATTCGGCTAGCTTCTCCTCAACTAGCGATTGGAAACGGAACCAGTCTGCTTTGTTGTAGTTCGCGAAGTTCATGCTTCTGTGCGTCCGGATAAAGTTGTTGCTCTCGATTTCGATGACAATGGGTAAGTGATCTGAGTTTCCTGATGTGACGGTTTTTCATGAGGCTTCGGATAGGAGATCTTGGGAGCAGATGGAGATGTCGGGCGACGAGGGTCTTCCGCTGGAGGGAACACGGGTAGGAGAGTCTCGGTTGAGTGTAGCGTATTCAGAGTCGTCGATTGCGTTTGCGATGAGAGTACCTCTGCTGTCGGAGGAGTGAGAGAACCATGCTGCGTCGTGAGCGTTGAGATCGCCAAGGATAATGGAGTTGGAACGAGTGAGGAGTAGAGACGAAAGATCTGGGGTGTAACCGTTTCTGCAGGAACTGGTTGGTGGTATGTAGATGTTAGTGACATCAAGGAAGGTACCGTTGATTCCTGTTACGCGAATGCTGAGTGATTCCAGATGAGTGTCCGTTGGAGAGGGGATAAGACTGTAGTTGAGCGAGTGACTGATGCCGGTGATGAGGCCGCCTCCGGTGTTTGTGCCGCGATCTCTTCGAAGCAGTGTGTATCCGGGGAACGATGGTGTTTTGGAGTGATCGGTTAGCTTGGTTTCCTGTAGCAGGAATAGATCGATCTTCAGGCGTGTGACGAGGTCAAGGATCTCCGAAGTTTTACCGCTTAGGCCGTTGCAGTTATATTGCAGGAGTCTTAGGCTTTTGTTGCCTCTAGTATGAGCGTTCCTGGGAGACACCGAGATGGGGGCGGTGACACTGGATGTAGGAGTGGTTGTAGTGGTGCAGGATGGGCATTGATAGCTGGACTGGACGTAATTCTCGACAGAGTGAAGGCCACTGCAAGACGACTTTGTGTGTACCCATTCTGAGCAGAATGAGCATTGTACGCAGTTGGTGTTGGCCTTCTTCGCGCATGTCGAGCAGTTCCAGGAGGTGGTTGGCCCTGGATTGCTTTCGATGTCTCCGGCTTGAAGAAGTAGGAGTTGAGACAGACCAGCCGGGTCGGGCTGTCTCATTGTAGCAAAAATTGAGCGAGAAGACGATGGGTAGCTCCACGTGGAGCTGTTCTTCGTAGCGGGCTGCATCCGGAGAAGTGAGGTGATGTCCTTTGCAGTCCGGAGACTGTCGTGCTGCACCGCGTGAAGTCGGACATCGTTGTAGCACCTTTATTTGGACTGGCGATGCATCGTGATTCATTCGAATCTCATTCATTCGTGGTTGACCTGTTGACTTGAACATTTTTGATATCAGTAAAGTTTTCGATTGTGTGGATCATAGGTTACTCTTGAATAGAATTGATTATTACGGCATTTCTTCTCCAGTTGAAAATCGGTTAGTCAGTTTTCTTGGAGGGCGAACCCAAACAGTCGTTGTTGATAATGTTCTTTCCACTTCGCCCAGGTCGAGTCGGCTCCTTCAGGCTTCTCCTTAGGCCTCTTATTGTTAATTATTCAAATCGATTCCGTGAAACATTTAGTTTCTGACTCTGTTCGATTCTGTATTTTTGCCGATGATATCAAAATTATGGGACGTGTGGCTACTCGCCACTAAGAATATTCCATAATTCATCATTTCAAATTTCCAGTACTTAGTAGCAGTCGTAATTAGTACACTGGAATTGTTTATTATTCTTTTTAGGCCACGTCTTGGCTTTTCACTTGAGTTTTGTTCCGTGTTAGTCTTTTATCGCTTCTCAAATTTCTTCTTGCTTCTCCATTTTCTTCTCTCTCTTTCTCATTCCTTGTGCGTGTATTGTTGCTTATAATCTTAAAATAAAGGGTTTAATTACCCAAGTTTGAGGTGCTGTCTTGTTGCCTCTGTGTTGCCTCAATCCCCAGCTCAGTCCCCAGCTCAGCATTCAGCTCGTTCGCTCATAGCAAGGAGCAGACTATACAGGTGCAATTGTGTTGTTATTAGCCGTGCATTATTTCTCTCTCGAATTGTTTGACTTGTGTTATTTTGGCAGTAAATCAGTTATCTGAAGCAAGTGGTTGAAATCAAGTCCCGCGTGGCAGCCGCAAGATTATCTTGGAACCAAATACGAGCATATGGTGCATCGGCCCCAGACGTAGCAAAAAGTCACCACTTGTGTCGGAAAAATGACTGACTTTGAGCCATTGACCGAGTTTAACAATTTTGCCATTTTTTCAGAAGACCTTTGCAAAAACGTAGCCTTAGCCGAATCGCTTGCGAAAACAAAGCCTAGTGTAGAGTCTTGCAATCAAGCGGTGGATCTGAAAAAGGGTCTGGAGCTTGACCTCAAGTACTTTAAGCAAGCGATTACTGATTGGACAAAGGTAGTTAATAAGGTCAAGCCAGACTCAGAGAAAGACGCACACGAAAAACACATGCGACAGTTTGTAAAAGAAGATTTCAATAGACGTAGCCTATCAATAGTCGAGAAAACTATCGAAATCACATGCCACAGTCTAGACAAGCTCATCGAAAAATGTCGAGCATTAGAGAAATCTTCTGAGCCAGAAAATAGAACAGATAGTAAGCCAATAGCAGATAGGGGCGTTCCCGCACAGCCAGTCATCACTAACAATGGCGAGTCAGTTTTGCCGTTGCAAATAGAGATGGAAAGACTTGAAATGCGGCCAAGACTACCCCCCTTGCCTACACCGAGTCTGCCTATTTTCTACGGGGAAAGAACTGAATTTTCGGCTTGGTGGGAAAGATTTAGAGAAATGATTCACAGCCGGCCAGACATTTCGCATACCGAAAAAATGTCTTACCTTCGCCAGAGCCTCCAAAACTCAGCCAAACAAATTATTGATCAATTTCCGTCAAGCACACAGGGCTACGAGGATGCTATTGCATTGCTTTGTGAGAGCTTCTCAGCCAATAAAGCCGACGAAATGATAATGGTTAGAAAATTGGAAGGCATAGTGGCTGTAAATGAATCATGGCCAGAACAAATGAATCTGACTCTAGCCCTAAAAGTCGCACTGACAAGTCTAGGAAAGCTCAATACACAGTCACAAGATCTGATACTGCAAAACATGGTGCTTCAAAAATTCTCAGGCCAAATGCGCAATTTATTGTGCAGATACTTGTACGGTAATGCGAATGTCACCCTCCGTGCAGTGCTAGATAAAGCCGAAAGTGTCATTAGAGAAGAACTGTTCTTGCAAGAAATGGAAAAGTCGAGTGTCAAAGAAAAGGGTAATAGCCAGTCAAGACATGCAGTCAGTATTGCCAAAGAAGACTCTAAATTAGTTTCCCCACCCAGTCAAACACAAAAAAGTCGCTCGTCACCTAAAGAAGAGGGTACGGATCTCTGCTTGTTTTGCAATAAGCACAAGGAGTCGTTCCGTTGCCGTACCATGAAAATGGTAAAAGACAGGATAGCTCACATAAAGCAGCTTGGGCTTTGTGTAGCCTGTTTGAAGCCAAACGGATCGATGCATACGTGCTCCAATAAATGCCACTATTGCCAAGGTCCTCACGATATGGCACTGTGCTATGAATTCGTGACAATGTACCAGTCAAACCAAGTCAAAACGCAACAGAACAAGCGACAAGCCTCTAGAAAACACACCGAGATACAAGGGTACTCATACCCTCAGGGAAGACAGCCAAACCAAGATAATAGAATCCTCAACCATGGTGGACAGACACGTTTCACGACCAACGTAAATAGACAAGCACCCCTCCAGCCATCTCATCATACAATACCTCATGCCATGTCCAGCCGAAGCCGCCCACGCCTACAAATAGGTCGTGCGGCTATCGCTAACGGTCGTAAAAAACGAACCGTCGACTTTCTGTTAGACACCGGAGCTTCGGTGAGCCTAATATCAGAGACACTGGCAGAGGAGATGGGACTCCCAAGAATAGACCAAGCCGAAAGTACCCTAACGGGACTCGGAGGTCATACAAGGGGAACACAAAGATACAACATCTACGAAGTATCTCTAAAGGGAGCTTACGGCAACTCGCTCACGATCCAAGCCATGGGATATCCAGACCCTATAATTGAGGGAATCGAGCCATGTCCATTACCACCAGAGGATTCTGAATACATCAAGTCACATCGCCTCAAGCTGTCCGATGACAGCAGGCGTGAATCCAAAGTCCAACCGAGCGTTCTTCTCGGTAATAAGGATTACCTGAATGCTATAAAATGGAAGAAACGGTCGATGACCTTGCCCAGTGGCTACACACTACTTCCATCAGTCTTCGGTTGGATAGCCACAGGTGATATCGGAGGAACGAACGGTTCCTCGCATATCGTGTCACATGTGACTGACAAAAAAGTCTTGAACGAAACCCTTCATCGTTTTCTAGCGGTCGAGGAAGTCGGCAATAGAGACGAGCCGATGACTGGTCAGTCGCAGGACATGAAAAAAAAAATGGTAGACACGTACTTTCGCCAAAATGTTCAGTACCAGAAAGGCCGCATTCAAGCCAGATACTGCTTCAACACAGAAAAACTGTCAAGGTTGTCAGTCAACCAGACTAGTTGTGTTGCCAGACTCCGAAACGTGGTCAACAGTCTCCGTCGTAGGAACATGCTAAGTTCTTATGACAAAGTGATCAAGAATCACTTAGCCGAGGGACACATAGAGAGAGTGGATCATCATCACTGGCCGTCGAGAGTGTCATACCTACCGCATCATCCGGTTTTTCCGACCGGATAAGCCAAACAAGCCGATCAGAGTGGTGTTCGACGCATCAGCCAGAGAAAGATGGAAACTATCTCTTAATGACTGTCTTTACGCTGGAGAAAGTCACCTAGAGAGAATCCCAGCCTTATTAATAAGAGCTCGAACACATGCAATGATCATACTAGCCGATGTCGAATCCGCATTCCTCCAGATTGGCATACATGAAGATCAAAGAGATCTCATGCGCTTGGTGTGGGTCAAGGACCCAGAAAAACCAATATGTGATGACAATCTAGAATGCTTCAGATTCACAGTTACGCCGTTTGGCGTAGCACAAAGTCCATTCATTCTGGAGTCTTCAATAAGATTCCACCTTGAGCAAGTCACTAAGGCCATGTCCGGTAGTCCCAGTCCGGAAAAGAAGACAGTCATCTCGCAGCTCAGAGATAACATATACGTAGACAATTTGTTGTTCTCATGTGATGAAACCGTGAAGAAGCAGTTAGTCTATAAGGAAGCCAAGAGTTTCTTCGCCGGTATTCACATAAACCTAAGAGAGTTTACCTCTAATGACACAGCATTTGTCGAATCGTTGCCTATGCAGGACAGAGGGATAATCGGAATCCAGAAAATGCTAGGAGTTCACTGGTCTTCTGAAGAAGACAAATTCTTGTTGTCAGCCAAAATACCAGACACAGACAAGCTGTCTAAGCGGACAGTCTTACAGAAGCTTGCCTCTACCTTTGACCCTCTTGGTCTGGTAGCCCCCTTACTGCTTCCGGCCAAGATTTACATACAGGAATTGTGGCGTAAGGAGTGTGGATGGGACACACCGCTCAGCTCGGAAGACAAAGTGAGCTGGGCAGAGATCGAGAAACAAATGAAGGCGTTTCAGCACAGCATCCCTAGACAAATTTTTCGAGCAAAGGGGAGCAAGTGGAAACTAGCAGCCTTCGCCGATGCCTCTAGCAAAGCCATGGCAGCCGTAATCTATTCGATAGGTGACAAGAATTCATCTATAGTCATGGCCAGATCTCAGCTAGCCCCTCTCAAAAATCCTCTGACTATCCCGCGCCTTGAGCACCGAGCGATATTACTGGCTATGCATTCACTGTTGTTTGTCGTAAAAAGCTTGTCGAGTTGCGAAGAACGTGTCGAAGAGTGCACAGTTTTCAGTGACAGTGTAATCGCACTTTACTGGACAGCCTATCGCATAAAAGACAAGATCAGCCGCTCAGTGATAAATACTAGTAAAAAGATCGCCGATCTCAGAAAGGAAATCTGCCAAGAGGTAGGAGGAGAGGAGAAAAAAGCATTGCGCTTCTGTCACGTTCCTTCCGAAGACAACCCAGCGGATTTAGCCTCGAGAGGGTGTGCCGCCAAAAAGTTGAAGAACAGTTCCATCTGGTGGAACGGCCCAGAGTGGCTCTCAAAGAGCCATAGCAGACCGGAATTCGACCCAGATCGAATTGCTGAGTCAGCCAAGGAAGAAGCGAAGCAACTTTCAGCCCGCGCACCTGTTCTGATAATCTCTAGCCAAGAAGTACAGGTAGCTGCAGTCAAGTTCGAACGCTTCTCCAGCTTCACAAGACTCACACGGACCGTAGCATTCGTCAACAGATTCATCCGCCTGAAATTCGCCTCTCTCAGTAGTGAAAGTAAGGCCAAATTATACCGAATCATCGGACATGGTTCGGTAGGCGGCTCACTAACAACAGAAGAAATTGACATGGCGGAAAAATGCATTTTCAAAATGCACCAGCACGTGAATCTGGGCAGCATAAAGGATCCAGGCAGTAGAAGGCTCGAACTTTTTCAAGACGGAGAAGGACTCTTTCGCTGTGGCCACAGTAGACTTCAAAACGCGAGAATTCCGTATGACGAAAAGTTCCCGATTTTCATGCCTAGCGGATCTGACGCGCACCTCGTGAAAACACTGATCATGCACGTGCACAGGTCTTATATGCATGCCGGTGAAAACCACACTATCTCTGCCATTCGATCACGCCTTTGGATTCCTCGAGCGAGGCGACTCGTGCAGTCAGTTCTAAGGAAATGTGTTCCTTGCCGAAAAATGACAGCACTGCCATTCCCTTATCCAAAAGCGCCTGATCTGCCAGAGTCCAGAGTCAATGTACACAGAGTCTTTGAGCACACAGGCTTAGACTTTGCCGGGCCATTCGCCGTACAAGACCACGACTCAAGAGAAAAAATATACATACTCTTACTCACTTGCCTAACGACACGAGCCGTACACCTAGAGCCGACAGAGAGACTTTCCGCACCATCATTTATGATGGCACTACGAAGGTTTATCGCTCGTAGAGGTGCTCCAGACTATATCGTGTCAGACAACGCACCGACTTTCAAGTGTGTCAGTAATCTCCTTACACAGGAAGGAAGAGTAGCCGATGGGGTGTTCCAAACATTCCTCTCGTCGAAGGGAGTGTCGTGGCATTTCATCCCTCCATACTCTCCCTGGCAAGGAGGCGCATACGAGAGGCTAGTCGGAGTCATGAAACAGTGCGTCATGCGGACATTTGGTCGCAAGGTTCTCGCAAGAGAAGAATTCATGACTGTCATTACAGAAGTAGAAGCAGTCGTGAACAGCCGTCCCTTGACAAGACTATCAGATGACTTTAAAAATACCCCTTTCGGTATCATCAGGCCGCAAGACTTCCTGTGTCAAGGAGCCAATCTGGGATTCGCATCCAGACAGCCGGTACACCTTGGCGATAAAGACTATGTTTCCCCAGACAGTACCACAAGAACCTTAGCCATCCAACACAGAGAGTCGGATGAATTGCTGCAAAGGCATTGGAAAAATTTCCAAAAAACTTATCTGACTAGCCTGAAGGACAGACAGTCTTCGTCGCTGAAGACAGGTAGAAGTGGTACAAGAAGCCCAATTCGAGGAGAAGTCGTACTCTTGACGGAAACTAATACTCCTAGAGGGTCTTGGCCTTTAGCTCAAGTAATCGAATGCCACGAACGGGAAGCCATACTGATTAGTTCCTCAGGGAAGAAACTAGTCCGCCCCTTGTCAATGATTGTCCCTATAGAGGTTTATGGTGAAGACAATATCGAAAGCCTAGCCATAGAAAAAGCTAAGCCACAAAGGATTGATTCTGTAGCTCGCCCTAGCCGATCGTGCAAGTCAGCAGCTAGAGATCCAGAGTTCTGGCGCGCCATGCTCGATTAATACTGTTGTCTGCCCGCCCCAGCCTCACCATGAATGGTGACCAATTGCATAGGGGCAAAGTAATCACCACACATATAACCTCTAGCCCCCACAATCTTTTTAATTGCAGTTATGGAAAACCAGACGTTCATCGCCGGTGATCCAGAAGAAAACATGGACAGCGTAACTATCGATGCGAAGGTGAACTACAGCGCACTCGTGAGAAGGATTGAGACAATGGAAGAAAACCTGCTACTGGCTATCAGGAGCGTCTCCGAAGGGATGGAGAAAACAATAATTGGAATTCATTATGCTGCGACAATCGATGCGAAGGTGGAGGAAGCTATAGAGTCCCATCAACGCCCGGATCCTGCACCTGTTCCAATACCTGTGAAGGCCAATGCCAAGCCAGTGAAACCACCGCCAGTCCCAACAGACCGCAAAAGACATCTTCCGAAACCCACCAAGGCCCCGTCAGCTAAAATTATGAAGTCGAGTACTCAACCATGCATCTTCTGCGACAGCGAAGTTCACAAGGCAGTCGCTTGCCCCAAGGTCTCTTCAAAATCTCATCGTCTGGCAGCGCTTCGTACCAAAGGTCGTTGCACCTTCTGTCTCTGTCTGTCTCATGGAAACCGCCCGTGCCACATTTACCCGTGCCGTTTTTGTACGGAGAGGACTCATCACGCGGCGCTCTGTGACCTCAACCCAACAATCAAGCTCGACCAACAGGAGTGATGCAAAGTTCTCGTATCTAGAAATGTACTTTATTTACTCTTCTAGATTGCACCTGTTAGGTAGACTGTACTCAATTATCCCCTCTTTATAATCCTATGTTTCTGTTAGTTTTCATCTTCGTTCTATTTTTCTTTTCGGCGGGGCCCAGTGTGGCTACTCGCCACTAAGAATATTCCATAATTCATCATTTCAAATTTCCAGTACTTAGTAGCAGTCGTAATTAGTACACTGGAATTGTTTATTATTCTTTTTAGGCCACGTCTTGGCTTTTCACTTGAGTTTTGTTCCGTGTTAGTCTTTTATCGCTTCTCAAATTTCTTCTTCCTTCTCCATTTTCTTCTCTCTCTTTCTCATTCCTTGTGCGTGTATTGTTGCTTATAATCTTAAAATAAAGGGTTTAATTACCCAAGTTTGAGGTGCTGTCTTGTTGCCTCTGTGTTGCCTCAATCCCCAGCTCAGTCCCCAGCTCAGCATTCAGCTCGTTCGCTCATAGCAAGGAGCAGACTATACAGGTGCAATTGTGTTGTTATTAGCCGTGCATTATTTCTCTCTCGAATTGTTTGACTTGTGTTATTTTGGCAGTAAATCAGTTATCTGAAGCAAGTGGTTGAAATCAAGTCCCGCGTGGCAGCCGCAAGATTATCTTGGAACCAAATACGAGCATAGGACGTGCTCCTTCTACTTGTAACGATGCACAATTAGCCCTTGATCGTATGACAGATTGGCGTTCTGCCTGGAATTTGTCGCTATAAGTTTTTAAGTGCAACGTTCTCCACCTAGGTTCTTATTATCCTCGGCATGCTCATAGCATTAATGATAGGCCTTTAGTAGTGAGTAAAATTGCTATACAATGATCAGCTTTCTTATCGAGATCATGTTAGTGACCCGGGCAGAAAAGGATCAGCTATTGTTAACATGTTGTAGAAAGCTTTCAAATTACCTTTCCCTTCACTACATATTAGCATTAGCATTTAAATGCGTTCTAATTCCGAATTTGCTTGCGAAGTATGGAATCCTACCTCAGCTGGACTAGTCAAGTAAATTGATAAAGTCTAGATTTCATTTACTAGAAGAATTCTGTCGAGATCCTGTCACTCAAGACTCCCCTATTCTGAAAGACTATTAATACATGTTGTACTTGGAAACTCTTGGATGGCGAGTCCGTTCCTCCACGTGGTTGCATCGGAAACTGCTAACTCGTACGAGTGAGCTAAGCTGAACGTGGACACCGACGTCAGGCCCGAGCGACAGGCCGGTCAGCAAATTCTTGTCACAACTACATGGATCAAACATCTCCATGCTACAGGGCATCCCCCGGAAGCGACGCGCGTTGGCCATACCCCACCAACGTGAATAAAATGCGCTGGCAACTGGCCGACAGACGAACAAATCTCATATCGAGAAAAGTCCGATTCGCTACCCTCAACATCGGCACACTGACCGGGCCCTGCCGTGAATTAGCGGATCTTCTCAAACGCCGCAGAATCTATATCGCATGCGACCAGGAGACGAGATTGAAAGGGCAGAAGTCACGGAACATCGGTGAAGGTTATAAGCTCATCTATCATGGAGTGACGAAGTCCAACGGAGTCGCCATCGTAGTGAGTGAAGATCTTCAAAGCCGAGTAGCCGAAGTTCAACGTCACTCTGACCGCCTGATGCCTATCTATATTGATGCCGACAACCGCCGTATCCAGATTTTCTCCGCATACGCCCCACAAACTGGATGTGATGAAGGATTTACACGACCACGTTATGAACTGCCCCGCAGAAGATCTTCTGTTACTTGGAGGGGATCTCAACGGACATGTCGGAGGAGAAAGCGGTGGATACAGTTGTCACGGTGGGAAAGGATATGGGAATAGGAACAGTGATGGATGTTGAATCCTCGACTTCTCAGAAGCAGCTGGTCTTGTCATTTCCAACACCTTCTTTCAGAAGACAACGAGCCAGATGATCACGTATTCCAGCGGCCTCAAAACAAGCCAAATAGACTTTATGTTGTTACGAAAACGAGACTTCCCAGCAGTGATAGACAAGAAGGTGATTCCGTCCGACTGCCTCGCCCGTCAACACAATCTGGTCATCACCGACCTGCATGTCAACGTGAAGAAAACAGAATAAGTAACTGGCCCGGCAACCATCAAATGGTGGAGGCTTCAGGAATATAAATCAGCCGTCGTCACTGGTTTCACCTTCCCTGAAATCGATCCGGAAGACAGAAACAGGACATGGGCCTCGCTTCGAGACTCTGCAACCGCCAAAGCGAGCCGAGTTCTAGGAACGATGAAACCTGGACGCCGAAAAATCGACAAGCAGACATGGCTATGGACAGACGAAGTGCAGCATGCAGTTCGGGCAAAGAAAGCAGCTTACAAGAAATGGTTCATCGAGAAGAAAGATGAGAACTGGTAGGAGTACAAGGGTGCGAAAAAAGAAGCAAAGCGCACCGTTGCCTTCGCGCACTCTGAACATCATCGTGAACTCTACGACCGCTTGGACACGAAGGAAGGAGAGAAGACCATATACCGCCTAGCGAAAGCGAGGAAAAAGGCGACTCTTGACATCGAGCACTACAAATGTGTCAAGACGAAAGACGGGCGAAGGCTGCAGAATACTACAGAGATCCTCCGACGCTGGCAACAGCACTTCGAAGAGATTTCAAATGTAGAATTCCCACACCCGGATGTTCCAGAAGGCCCGAAATTAGCCAGCCCAGTTTCCCGCATCACTTATGCCGAAGTCTCGAAAGCCGTTTGCGCTATGAAGAGTTCCAAAGCCCCAGGTCCAGACGAGCTACCAGCCGAAGCTAAAGGAACTACGAGACACCGCGATCTCCTGGCTTACAGATTTCTTCCTTTATCGAATCACATTCGACTTCACCACAGGAACTTTTTCTCCAAGTCGCAATATGGTTTCATATCCAAAAGGAGTTGTGAGTTACAACTTTTGAAATCTATCAGTGAGTGGGAACTAACTCTTCAGAACCATCAGGAACTAGATGTCATCTATTTTGATTTTGCGAGGGCTTTCGACAAGGTATCCCATTCAGAGTTAATCAAGAATCTTCACAACATGGGTCTTCATGTCTCTCTAATAGACTGGATTACTTTATTCCTTCAAGGTAGATCATTCAAAGTTCGCGTAGAAGATGTCTACTCTGATTCTTCCCCAGTACTCAATAGGGTAACCAAAAGTACAGTCCTAGAGCCCCTCTTGTTCCTCTGCTTCATCAATGACATCGAGAGCTGCATTCCCTCATCTGTGAAGTTTTCCTTGTTCTTCGATGACCTAAAGGTTTATAGTGTGACGCTCAACCTATGTTTTAATAATATCACAGAATGGTCGCGTCAATTCAAACTTCCCTTAGCAGCCGAGAAAATTAGCTGTCTCCGCCTCGGAAAAAAAAATTAGCTGTCTCCGCCTCGGAAAAAGAACTCGCTGATAAAAGTTGTTGATTTAGTCAGAGAATTAGGTATTTATGTGGACTCTAAGCTCAGCTTCAAGCAGCATTTAGAATTCATACGTGCTAGGAGTCTATGTAGAATTTCGCAAGTTTTCAAAGAATTTAGATGTCTGGACTTAAACGATTAAAAAATAGTTTACACTACTTACATCAGACCCCTCCTTGAATATGGAAATATTATCTTTTCCCCGAAAGTCCGCAGTAACAATTCAAAAAGGTTGGAATACCCTCAAAGACTTTTCACAAAAAGAGCTTATTCTCGCTGTGGGAGTATTAGGTTGAGCTACCTCCAACGTGTCGCTGAATTCCATTTGGATTCACTAACCATTCGACAAATCCGTTTTGATTTATTGGTAGTTTTTCGTTTACTTTCTGATAGAGCGGATTTTCAGACATGCAAAAAAGAGCTGAAGTTAAGAACCGAAACCAATCTCCGCACTTCAGACCGAACCTCCAAATTAACTCTGATGAACTTTAAACGATACAATGATCCACATTCTTTCTTTTCTAGAGCAATTACTTTATGGAATAAAGTTACAGATAATTTCAAAAAGATTCAAGATATCGAAGCATTCGGCAAGGCTATAGAAGAGATCAACCTCTTGAATCTCATAACCATTACCGAACTTGCTGTTATCAACAGCAAGAGTGGACATCAACGGAAATTGATTGTCTTATTCCCCAATTTTTCCCTTCCTATTTCTTAATTCCATATAAGCGGTGGCCTTACAAGCTGTCTTATGGTAATAAAGAATTTCGATTTCGATAGTGGAAACTAGTCGAGCACCCGCAGATTGGTTGACAAGTGTCACGGTTCCGATTTTCAAGAACAAAGGAGATCAAGCGAACTGTTCGAGTTATCGACCGATACGCCTTCTTTGCCATACAATGAAAATTTTTTGAACGTTTCCTCGAACAGCGCTTGCGAGAAATCGTCAAGCTCCAACGCAACCAATGTGGATTCGTCAAAGGAACAGGCACTTCAGACGCTTTTTTCACTGCTCGCCAGTTGATGAAGAAACGAAGGGAGAAGCAGCAACCACTCCATCTCGCTTTTCTCGATCTAGAGAAAGCAGTTGACCGAGTACCACACGAGTTCATCATGTAAGCCCTTCGTGACCACGAAGTGCCTGAACTTCTAATTGATTGGGTCCGGGTACTCTACGTAGATGTCACGAGCAACGTCAGGGGTCCCGTCGGAATCTCGGATAGTTTTCCAGTGAGTGTGGGTGTACATCAAGGATCAGCGCTATCGCCACTCCTTTTCATTCTTGTCATGGATACTATTACTCGTGACCTACAGGGTAACCTTGCATGGACCATCCTGTACGCGGATGACGTGTTCCTGGCAGCTAAAACGAGAGAGGAGCTTCAGCAAAAAGTCCAGGATTGGAGCAGCCGACTCAGTCAGTTTTGGACTACGTCTGAATACCTCAAAGACATAGTACTTGGAAACAGTACCCTCCGAAGACACCATCAAGGTAAACGGCGAAGATCTGAAGAATTCCACCTGCTTTCGCTACCTTGGATCGAACATCCAGAGCAGCAGAGGCATCGACTCTGACGTGCTGTCACGTGTCAACGGGAGCATGGATGAAATGGAGAGATGTCATAGGCGTACTATGCGACCGAAAGATGCCTCTGCGCCTCAAGTCGAAGATAAATCGGACAGTAGTGCGTTTCGTAGCTTTGTATGGAACCGAGTGCTGGCCAACTACGAGAACAGTTGAGCGACGTCTACAAACCATGAAAATGCGCATGATCCGTTGGATCATGGGAATCTCTCTCCGCGAGCACCTACCAAATGAGACCATAATGAGAAGATTTGGCGTCCCCCCCGTCGACGAGAAGATGCGCAAAATTCGGCTGAGATGGTTCGGCCATGTCACCAGAGCATCACCGGAAACTGTAGCCAGCACAACCTTCAATCTCGAAGTGGACGGTCGGCGACCGAGATGGCGACCAAAGCAGCGATTGCAAGACACGCGGACTTGAAAGCCAGTCATCTAAGCCCGAAAGATACTCTCGATCGGGACCAGTGGAGAAAGAAGATCCACAAAGCGGACACTGCCATCGCGGGACAACGCTAGGAAGAAGAAGGAGAAAGACTTGGAAACTCTTGAGTATCGTCGTGCAATCTGTGATTTTCTGCTCATTCATAAATGTATTCACAGAAATTGTGAGCTTGAGACATTAAAATTGTTCAGCCGCACGTTTAATCTATCTTTAGTGACCTCACATGTCACCTCGAGAAAAAAGGTCATCAATTCATATCAAAAATCATTGTCCATGGAGAGTCCTTAACAGAATACTCCAGTTTTGAAATTCGGTTTACGGTTGATAATGTTCAATTAGGAAACGTTCATTGGGTTTAAATTTCGTTTTGCTAACTCATCAGTTGTAATTTTCGTAGTTTTAATTAAATTTGTCCACCTTTAAATTAGTGGTGAATTTTTCCAATATCTTGATGAATTTTTTTCGGAGAAATTCACTCAAGTACGTCCCGTATAATAATTTTCTCATTAAAATCTTAGCAAAACTTTTGTTTTTAGAAAATAACGGTCGAGTGAAACGATCGAAAAGAAACATACTTGGTAGAAGAAGAAAAGAAATCGAGAAGCATAATTTAAAAAAACATTATAAACATCGGGAAAAACAATACAATTGATAAGCAATTGAAATTATTTTCTTGAGCTTTCCAATGTCAATCGTCAATAGGCATGAGTTTTAGAGCACCGAACGCGAAAAAACTTTGTTCTCAAAACTTGGAGACATTATTGTAATAAGGACGTCCGTGAATTTTACTTTTTTTCATGTCCAGGAGTCAAAAACAATAGGAAAACATTTGAATAACAAAACAAATTAAAAACCTAAAGCTATTTTTTTGGTTACTAACTAGTGACTTGGAATTCGACCGCAGGTTATTTTCATGCGTTGTCAAGCTCGATTGACTTCGAAAGGCAAATTTTCGCCTTTTTTTCAGCACATTTTCTGTATGCCGATGCATTTTCTCAAATTCACGGAATGCTACTGATTATGGACTGTTAGCATATCGCACACTATTCATAACAAAAGTATACTGGTATATGAAATCTCGGTACTTTTTCACTTATCTGGTCTGGAGACAAAAAAGGGGAAAAATTATTGGTCCACCATTTAAATAGAAGTGTCACCAAATAAAATAGTAACGTCCACCAAATAAAATAGCAACGTCCACCAAATAAAATAGTAACGTCCACCAAATAAAATAGTAACGTCCACCAAATAAAATAGTAACGTCCCCCAAATAAAATAAGTAACGTCCACCAAATAAAACACTAACGTCCACCAAATTTTTTTGTTGTGAAATTCACCACGGCATTTTTTTCTCACCTGACACCAACCTGTATGGTTTTTTTCCACCAAATTAAAAGTCCACCAATTTTTTTCGTGAAATTCACCACGGCATTTTTTCTCAGCTGACACCAAAGGTTTTTTTCTCACCCTACACACACCAAACTTTTTCTGCTCTCTCAGTGAGTTGTTTTTTGATGGTTTTTTTCTGTAGTGGAGGTAATTTTCGCGGGAGTAAAGTTTTGTATGAGTGTTTTTTCTTGTTGAATGTTTTCTTTACGTCATTCTGTTGAATGTTTTGTTTCAGATATGATTTAAAAATAGG
>OZ057409.1:1059666-1125865 GCA_964056735.1 Allodiplogaster pararmata | reverse complement strand
CTGAGATTCTCGCATAAAACAAGCTAGGTGACTGGTCCAAGGCCGGTCACCTAGTTAAAACCGAGATTGAACGTGCAGCAGGTATCCTGCTGTTCTGAGATTCTCGCATAAAACGAGCTAGGTGACCGGTCCAAGGCCGGTCACCTAGTTAAAACCGAGATTGAACGTGCAGCAGGTATCCTGCTGTTCTGAGATTCTCGCATAAAACGAGCTAGGTGACCGGTCCAAGGCCGGTCACCTAGTTAAAACCGAGATTGAACGTGCAGCAGGTATCCTGCTGTTCTGAGATTCTCGCATAAAACGAGCTAGGTGACCGGTCCAAGGGCCGGTCACCTAGTTAAAACCGAGATTGAACGTGCAGCAGGTATCCTGCTGTTCTGAGATTCTCGCATAAAACGAGCTAGGTGACCGGTCCAAGGCCGGTCACCTAGTTAAAACCGAGATTGAACGTGCAGAAGGTATCCTGCTGTTCTGAGATTCTCGCATAAAACGAGCTAGGTGACCGGTCCAAGGCCGGTCACCTAGTTAAAACCGAGATTGAACGTGCAGCAGGTATCCTGCTGTTCTGAGATTCTCGCATAAAACGAGCTAGGTGACCGGTCCAAGGCCGGTCACCTAGTTAAAACCGAGATTGAACGTGCAGCAGGTATCCTGCTGTTCTGAGATTCTCGCATAAAACGAGCTAGGTGACCGGTCCAAGGCCGGTCACCTAGTTAAAACCGAGATTGAACGTGCAGCAGGTATCCTGCTGTTCTGAGATTCTCGCATAAAACGAGCTAGGTGACCGGTCCAAGGCCGGTCACCTAGTTAAAACCGAGATTGAACGTGCAGCAGGTATCCTGCTGTTCTGAGATTCTCGCATAAAACGAGCTAGGTGACCGGTCCAAGGCCGGTCACCTAGTTAAAACCGAGATTGAACGTTCAGCAGGTATCCTGCTGTTCTGAGATTCTCGCATAAAACGAGCTAGGTGACCGGTCCAAGGCCGGTCACCTAGTTAAAACCGAGATTGAACGTGCAGCAGGTATCCTGCTGTTCTGAGATTCTCGCATAAAACGAGCTAGGTGACCGGTCCAAGGCCGATCACCTAGTTAAAACCGAGATTGAACGTGCAGCAGGTATCCTGCTGTTCTGAGATTCTCGCATAAAACGAGCTAGGTGACCGGTCCAAGGCCGGTCACCTAGTTAAAACCGAGATTGAACGTGCAGCAGGTATCCTGCTGTTCTGAGTATCTCGCATAAAACGAGCTAGGTGACCGGTCCAAGGCCGGTCACCTAGTTAAAACCGAGATTGAACGTGCAGCAGGTATCCTGCTGTTCTGAGATTCTCGCATAAAACGAGCTAGGTGACCGGTCCAAGGCCGGTCACCTAGTTAAAACCGAGATTGAACGTGCAGCAGGTATCCTGCTGTTCTGAGATTCTCGCATAAAACGAGCTAGGTGACCGGTCCAAGGCCGGTCACCTAGTTAAAACCGAGATTGAACGTGCAGCAGGTATCCTGCTGTTCTGAGATTCTCGCATAAAACGAGCTAGGTGACCGGTCCAAGGCCGGTCACCTAGTTAAAACCGAGATTGAACGTGCAGCAGGTATCCTGCTGTTCTGAGATTCTCGCATAAAACGAGCTAGGTGACCGGTCCAAGGCCGGTCACCTGGTTAAAACCGAGATTGAACGTGCAGCAGGTATCCTGCTGTTCTGAGATTCTCGCATAAAACGAGCTAGGTGACCGGTCCAAGGCCGGTCACCTAGTTAAAACCGAGATTGAACGTGCAGCAGGTATCCTGCTGTTCTGAGATTCTCACGCCGTTCTCACGAATTTCGGCTCATAACACCTCATAACATTGGTGAATGTTCTATTTCTACATGTGTCTCTCGACAGTTATCTGTTTGGAACTCTTTGCCTATCGAAGTTCTCAGCATACAGAATAGCATTGTTTTCAAGTGACAATTGCTTTACCTTTCTATAGAAAAATTAATCCCTAAGCCTCTTGTTAATGATTGAGCTCATTAAACTTGATTGATTGATCATTCTTTCATTCGTTTTCATTCGTCTCTTCCCTCGTCTGTGAGAGTCCTTTCCCGAGAAGATTTGGCGCTCCGGGATCGTAGCGCCATGATGAGCGACAGAAGAGGAAGAGTAGCACCTTGATCACTACTGCTTGCCTCGCTCAACCTCCGCTCAACGCTCAGATCCCATAATCGAGGATTTCCCGATGTGGCTTGTTGATCTTGATAAAGCGTTTAAATTGAAAAAAAATTGTTTGATCGTATCATTTTTAAACTAGGGTTTGCCACCCCAACCCCTTCACTACTACAAAGAAAGTCCATGCAATATTATATTGTGTTTTTTATGCTTGAATGAGTTTATGTGCGAGGAATAAAGAAATGAAATGAAGCTTTTTTTGTCTCACTTGCCTTTTTTTTCTCACTCACCTTTTTTGTCCACTCGCCTTTTTTTATCCACTCGCTTTTTTTGTTGTCTCAATCGCCTTTTTTGTCCACTTGCATTTTTGTCTCACTTGCCTTTTTTGTCTCACTCGCCCTTTTTGTCTCATTCGCCCTTTTTCTCACTCGCCTTTTTTGTCTCACTCGCCTTTTTTTGTCTCATTCGCCCTTTTTCTCACTCGCCTAAAAAGGCCTAAAAAAGTCCACTCGCCTTTTTTGTCTCACTCGTCTTTTTGGTCTCACTCGCCTTTTTGGTCTCATTCGCCTTTTTGTTTCGCTCGCCGTTCTTGTTTCGCTCGCCTTTTTTGTCTCATTCGCCCTTTTTGTTTCACTCGCCTTTTTGTCTCACTCGCCTTTTTGTCTCACTCGCCTTTTATTTAATTTTGAAATTTTTGATCTTTGAGTTTACGATAGCGCCATAGTCAAAATTTTCCATAAAAAATTATTAACGGCTATGGTGGCGAGCAGACTCAGCAAGCGGCATTCATAAAGATTGTTTGAAATTTTTAAATTTAATTTTTCTTACCCTATGGTACGAAGGCGTGCATTATGCCCAAGTTCTGCCGTCACCCCGGACAGGATGAGGGTCGAGTTTAGGACTGTTCACACAAATTTTCCAAGAAACTCGGGGTTTTTTTGCCGGAGAAGCTGACGGGACAGGATCTCAAGAAGACAAAGCAAAGATGAATGAGTCAGAAGCGAGAAGCCACTTCATCCATCGACCTTCCTACATACTCCCTCTCCTCTTCTGCAATGTCTCCACTCTCCTTCTATATTCTCTCGAACTACGCGCCATTTTTCTCAATCGGAATCAACCCTTCTTCAAATCTATTTACATTCGACTTTGGTTCTGTCAGGTCTGTCGAAACATGTCATAATGCAACCGTTTTTTTCTCTCGTAGGCCTGCTTATATCACTCATATGTGATGAAATAATCTTCCTGGCGCTTGTTCCCGCTTCGCGGCAGGGTACGCGCACCCCTGAGATGCGGGAAAGGCCTATCCTGAAAGAACCAGTAGCTGCCAGCCATATAACTGCTAGTGTGTGTAGCGGCGGTAGGGAGAGTAGATTCGGGCAGGAGCTTTATCAACATTTCTTAACCCCCTAAGCTTGGGTGGATCTGTCAGGGTTGGTAGTCGAACTTGGTACCCTTCGCACAATAGTCGCGCACACCAACATTTAGGCACGCCAAAATCACTCATGTGTAAAACTATAATATTATCTTTTCTAATCTTTGTAAATGACATCCATAACCTGAAAACAAGAAGTTTTTTTCAAGCTCAAAAAGAAGAAAGAACAACATTTCAGGCGTTTTTTGACATAGGATCGATGTGTAATACACTTCTTGTTATTGTGAACCATTTTACGTTCACTTGGGATTTCTTTTTATCTACGAACAACACGATTTTTCCTCGTGCCATGGAGGTATTCTATGTTTCTTTTCTTAGAATAATTCAGTATAGATCTTTGATATTCTGTAACGATTCTCAAACTTGAATATAGCTCTATTGAAGAATTATGAATACAGTGGACAACAAAAACCCTTCGAAATTGTCTGCTTCATGTCGAGCGAGTGACTCCGTAAATGCAGTAGACTATAAGATGAAGATATGAGATAGTTCAACTCAATAAAAGAAACCTTGCCTTCCAGTTTCTCACTATCTACTTCTTTTTGGGTGAAGAGACAGTCATCGCATGTATTTCACTGCAACGGGCGATTTTTCTCCACTTAACAGCCTCCCATTGGAAAAAAGTTTAACTTTTTATTTTGTTGAGCTTGCAAAGTTCATGTGAAAAAAAAGCGTTCGAAGAAACTTTTTTCGCCGTATTTGAATAACTTCATATACAGAATCAGCTGATAAAAACCGAAAAGTTTTAGCTAAAATTATAGAGTTTCAGCTTACCACTGGGAATGTTATTAAAGCTAGATATTCACTTACAAGTCATAATTTATAACATCTACAAAATTGCTCCATTCTTACCTGATTTTCATATGAAAATCGCTTGTGCGATTTTCCACATAAAACATTTCAGAGGCTGGGCGCCGTGTCACTGCGCGTCGCTTTTGCCACGTTCGGAGCCTTAGCCCTCCTGCCGATGGTTCAATTCTTCTTTGCTGAACCTCTCGTGTTCAGTTACAACACACGGGTGGGAATCGTAAACTTGACAACCTTTCGACACGTCCCGCTTGTGTGTTTTCGTTGTTGTTAAACTGAATAATGTTATGGAATATGTACATACTGCTGAAAAATCATACATTTCAAGAGGACTTCAAACAAATTTGCTTAGCAGAGAAGAAGGTTAACGATTAAGTGATAAAACTTTGTTTTTGCATATCAATTTCGCAGCTTGAAATTTTCTCACGAAATTACGGAATTACGGAATGACGAACTCAATTTTCTTTTTTTACTGGAGAGTAAACATATCTAATTTTTATCCTTAACATTTTTACTTTGTTAGTTACATTCCTTCTCGCAAGTGAACTTGAAAGCAAACTTTTCTGTTACAGTACATGCTCACCTTATTCCCTTGGATGATATTGTGTACAATCGTTGGCTTCATCTCCTACACAACCATCATCAAGCGAATGTCTCGTTTGCAGAAGCAGAGGTGTGTAGTCTTCAAGCACGCGGAAACCTTTTTTCTCAATGATATACAAAAAACTGATCCTCATATACTAGCTCAATGGTTTTCATGCTCTCGGTGCTGATTTTCATGTTCAATTTATATGTTCCCTCTACGCAAGATTATGAATGTAATGAGAGATAACTAAAAAAAAGCCATCTGTAAATTAGAGTATTCCCTCCTCCTCGTTGATCTCAAGCAACGGATTTTTATACCGAGCAGAGGAGCGGATTGTTCGCAGAAACTTGTGCAAATATCGTGTGGTGTGACGGGAACCGAACCCGCGACCTTTCGCATTCCGGGCGAATGCTCTCCCCACTGAGCTACACACGCACACATGATAATGCACATTTTGAGGCTCATACAACTCATTGAAATAAATTATTTCAAAATATTCTTTTTTATAAACGATTTTTTTCAAAAAGAAAAGTTCACAAATAGTAAATCTTCCAATTCTAAGTTTCACATTTTGAAGGCAGTGATGCCTGGTTGAGGTGATAAGTGAATGAACTATCTTAAAGAGTGTTAAAGAGTACATATTCATCAACCTAAACTTTGTTTTATACAACTTGATATCGATAGTGATAGTGCTTGTATAATCTATCCTTTCATTCTTAAACAATCATAATATATCCACCGATAATATATTTCTTTAACTGATTGTGAGAATAATAATCAATTTTGAAATCAATTACTTTCTATATATCTACTTACCAGGGTAAAAGTAGATAGTTCTACGAGACGCGAGTTGACGTGGACCCTAATCACGTTCATTCTCTTCTGTGCCCTCTTCGCCTCAACTACCTATTTCACAGCGTTTTTCACGGGCATCTTCACAAATTATGTTACTTTTTCGCTCAAACTTCTGAAACATTTTTTTCTCATTTAAAACCGTAAACAAGTCTGAATTATCCTTTTGAAACGTGATTAGGCGATAAATATTTACTCGGTCAACAATTTTTTTTTGTTTTCAAAACCAATTTTTTTAAACAAAATTTTTAAAAAAAGGCACGACACAGCAAATAAGTATATTTCAAAACCTTTTTTTAAAACAGAATAGCAAAGTTTTAGTTAATTATTCAGAGGATATAATTGAAAAAGTATATCTGTAATCTTTCTCGTGTTTCCTACTCCTTCTTTTGTTTTGTTCTCATTTAGTAACGTATGTACGTTATAGATTCTTCTTTCTAATGACTACCACAAAAGCCAATGAGCGACAAAACCAGTACAAGTTGTTCCAAAAACCACTTCAAATGAATGTTCCAACCATAGGAATATGTATACCAAGTATCGTCGCTGACACTCTTTTCTTTGCCAATAGTTCTTCCACGGTTGGAGTGCCGAAGGGATTTTGGAACTCAAATAAACGTCTTCTGATCACCATATCTATCACAATCGAAACCTCTATTCCACTACCTCGTCTTGAAAATGCTCATCGGATTCGGTGAGTAAAAACATTTGCCCTCGTCTTACGAATCAGAATCAGTGATTGAAAAGCATAACCGGTTAAGGACCTTGGTTTTCTTTCCTGAAAGTTCCAACCAAAGTCCTTCCTACCGTATGCAGCATGACGAACAAAACTTTGCCCGAATTCTTGGTGCTCGTGCTCAATGTTTTTTCTGCAAAGAAACAGAGCGTCCTTATTTTCTCGAAATGCTTCTTCCAACAAGACGTCACTCGCGTCTGTCTCGATCGCTAATCCGTGTCAATGCTTTCTTTCTCTTTCCGCTTCTTCGAGAGCTTCTTCTCCGTATTCCGCAGCTTCTTACGCTTTTTTTCCTAAAAATTCTTCTTCCAAAACGACCACGCGCGGATTACCCCTATGGCGTATGTGGGGCCTCTCCCGCTGGCGGATAAAAGACTTGATGGCTTCACCATGGCTGACCAAATAGGGGCTTAGGCTAGTAAGCGTCGGGGGTGGTTGTGGAAATTGGGCAGGCCACGTCCTATAAAATGCTCGCTTACTGTTATCTTACTAGCCTAAGGGACACGGTCAAGAGGCGTGTCCAAAAAATAACCTCTAGCCCATGCAGCCCGAAATTCCGGCTTGTTTGGCCCAAAGGGTCGTAAACGGACGTCAGGCTAAAATATCGACTTGAATGTTCGTGCGACAAGCCGGTCTTTGAAGGAATCGTCGTAACACCCCAAGATGCACCTCCAAGAACCCACTAATGCTAGGGCGTCCCCTTTAAGCGACGCGCGTCGAACTTGAGAAGTATGCGAGGGCTTTCGAGGAATAATAGGCCACGTCCTCGACGTAATCAGTTAGCAGTACCTGCCAGTCTCCGTCTGGCAACCCCAAACGTCAGAAGCCTCAATAGGAAAACTATGGAAATATACGGAATGCTCACCAAGAGAAACATCCAAATCGCATGCGTGCTAGAGACGAAATGGAAAGGATCCAGAGCGGAGTTAATCAGAGACAAGAACAAATTGTGGTACTCCGGAAACAGCACCACTGCACGGAACGGTGTCGGAATACTTGCAGACACCAACCTTCGGTCATCCATTACAGAAGTTTGCCGAATTTCAGACAGACTCATGTTCATAACCGTAGACTGGAAAGGTTGGTTTCTCAAAATTATTAGTGCTTATGCACTCCAAGCGGGATGCAGCGAAGCGGAAAAAGAGTGATTCTGGGAGGCTTTAAACGACATCACGAGGTAGAGCCGGGAGTAAAAATCTTCATAGGTGGTGACCTCAATGGACATGTTTGAAAGAGCTCCATCTTGCAAAAGAGAGCGCACGGAGGGAATGGATACGGCTTAACCAACCAGGACGGAGAAAGAATAATCCGCTTTGCCGAGGAACGCGATCTTTCCATATGCAATACGTTTTTTTCCGAAAAAGAGATTCGCATCTCATCACGTTTTGTAGTGGAGGGAGGCACACTCAAATCGACTATTGGATGACTCAGAGACACCAATTCAAGATAGTTACCAACTGCAAAGTTATACCGAGCGACAATATCACCTCGCAGCATCTCCCAGTGGTTTTCGACTTACGCTATCCCAGGCTGTCGTGCGGTGTCGAGCCTGTAAACGAAGTTGCCCGCTCCCGATTAAACTGTTCAGTGCTACGACCATCTTATAATAGAAGGCTTGTGATGTTCAATCTAGCCACATTGTTGTCTCGTAGAACTATAGCTGACGTAGTGTTTTCATATAAGATTCTGAATGGTCTGATTGATATACCGGTTAGCAAAATGTACACTTTCAAAATCTGCAATAGCCGAAAGTCTAGATATGCTTTCCATATTCCACGCACCCGTAGAAAGCCACTCTTTCATTCCTTTGCTTTCCGTTCAGCTAGGTTCTATAGTAAACTTCCTGAAAATGTTGTTACCGCCCCAAATGTTAGCGTTCTGAAAAGTCGATTAAGCTCTCTTGATCTCATAAACTTGCTTGAGTTACAGGTGTGCAGTCTATGAACTATGATTACCCGAATATGTATGCGTTTATTACACTCCGAGTGTTGTCACATTTTGATAAATGTATTCAATAAATAAATAAATATTTGCCATCCGCCTGTACCTGGAGAAGTATAGAGAAATAGGGAAGTCTGTACACTGCGCTTTCCTAGACTAGGAAAAGGCTTTTGACCGAGTCCCACAATATCTGATGTGGTACTCTCTGAGATATCACTTAGTTCCAGAGGCCTACAACATATGGATCCAAATGATGTACACCACCCCAAGAAGTACCGTCAGGTGCCCAGCTGGAACGTCTGAACCGTTCAGTATTTCAGTTTGATTACATCAAGGGTCTGCGCTATCTCTTCTTCTTTTCATCTTGATCATGGACAAGCTTACCCGTGACCTACACCTTGACCCTCCGAAGACTTGTCTGTTTGCGGATGATGTAGTTCTGTGCTCAGACAACCGGGAAGATCTCGAGGCTCAACTGGAGAAATGTAACAATCGGTTCTACGAATACGGGTTGGGTCTAAATGTCGACAAGACAGAATACCTGGAAGCCGGCACCAACGACTCTACGATTTTCCATACGATTTCAGAACACCATGCTCCGGAAAGTTGAGAGCTTGAAGTACATAGGATCATTCATCTCCTCAGATGGGGACCTCAAAGCTACAGTGAATGCAAGGATCAATTCTGCATGGCTAAAGTGGAGAGAAGTCACTGGCATACTGTGCGACAAACACATTTCTGAACAACTGAAAGGTAAATTATACCGATTAGTTGTTCGACCCGTTGCGCTATATGGCTTCGAATGTGCTCCAACTGTGAAAAGCCTTGGACTCACCCGTTTGGAAAAGGTGCGAAATGAAGGTGTAAAAGCTCGACTTGGAATCACTCCCATTTTCGAGAAGTTGAGAGAAAACAGGCTGAGATGGTATGGTCACGCTCTAAGCGCTGACCCTGCATCTCAAAATCAACCTGGAACATCAATATTCAGGGTAAGAGACCCAGAGGGAGACCAAAAACTAGATGGCGATACAGCATTGAAGTAGAAATGGCTGCACTCGGACTTAGAGCTGCAGACGTCGCGAATCGAGGGAAATGAAGAAGTTTCATCTATACAGTGGATCCTGTTCTCGGACGGGACAAACGCTAAGAAGAAGCTTCTTCCAACAAGAGGGCAAGTTCTGAAAGCAGTTAAAACTGGTAGACTTTCAGAGAAAACGACGTACGGAATGGAACTAAGATTCGCAAAAGTATGACGAACGAGGAAAGGGAAGAATGGAGGAAGTTGAGAGTACAACTTGCTTTACTGAGAAAAAAAAAACTCATCCTGCCCACGGCTTTGTGATATACCGCGATCAAATATCAAAACAATTTGAAATTTCCTCGAAGAATAGATCATCTGTTTGACCTTTGATCGGGTATTTAACTGTTACGTCACTTCCCCTTTTTCTCTGCTATGTGACCATTCTTCCGTTTGTTTCAATTATATGCTTTGAAAGTTCTGCTGCTTCTTATGATCTCAATCTCGATTATAGACGTTTCTTTATTTTTTTATTCTTTCCATGTAGCAATAAATTAACATAAATACAATAGAATAATACAATCAAGCATGGACTACCGTACACGATTCTTAATTTAAAAAGTTACGAATTAAATATTCTACGAATTACGTACGAATTACGAACACGTACACGAATTAAAATAATAATAAAAATAATAATAGATTCTAGATGATTTCGATTACTAGTGCTGGTTGGTTTTTACTGTATAAAAAACGAAAAATGAGAATTTGAAAACATACCTTACGAGAACAATAGTTGCATTAAAATTTAAATGCTAATTTTCTCGCTTTTTAATCTTCAAAGAATTGGCAACAGAATTTCTAAGGGCAGCTTCTTTAAAGTTTCAGCGAACTGTGAGGCGTTCTTGATTGAAATGACTTCATTAGGAAGAGAGTTCCGGGTTGATATATATCTTGATACGAAGATAGACATTCTAGTTGGATAAACATTAGGAAGTCGAATTCGAAGGGAATGTGTTTGCCTAGTATTGTAAACAGAAGGGGAGACAATGTACAGAAAAGAAAAATCGAGAGAACATAAATTGTGTGGGCACTTGAACATAAATCCCGAAACGCTCTTCGAAACTCCAATGACTCAGTTTTGAGTAGCCGCAGTCTTTCAGAATAAGACAGCTTTGATCGGCAACATCTTAATATTTCAATTTCTATTTTTTTGTGTGATAACATTACATGCAGAAACGCATAAATTAGATCACGTGACTAAAATTTGTTGTTTAACTGTTTTTAATAGTTCCGTTATAAGTGAAAAATCGAAGGCTAATGCCCTTGCTTCATACTTTTCCTTTGTTCCCACTTAAGATGTTGGAAACATTTCTATACTAATATATTCCCGAAACAGCTATTCTATGTATATCAGACTGCATTGTCATGCCTCAATACCTCAAAAAGTTTAAGACCTCTTGCTTTTTACCATTTGATTCTGTTTCCTCAATCATATACATGAATTGTCCAACTGTCCTCGTAGGGCCCCTATCCTCCGTCTTGAACTTTTCGTCAATGTTAGGTCCTATCCCTGAAATCAGTAAAGGAGAAGTTGTTGTCCCGATAAAATAGATCGCATCACCTAGCTCACCTCAACACTTTCGCCCTATTACTACTTTTCCAGTTGTGCCTAAAGTATTGAATCGTTGTCTGAAACCGACTCTCATTCATCAGTGCAATGTTCATGACCTCCTTGCAAATTGTCATCACGGCTTCTGAAGTCGTAAATCCATCGGGGCAAATCTTCTGCAATGGACTCAGTCATGACATCGTGTTTTTGATTTTGATGAAACAGTTGACGTGTTGTATTATGATTTAGCTGAGGCCTTCGACACTGTGTAACATGACAAACTCCTTCTTGTGCTTGAAAGCATAGGTTTTTTAAACTTTCATTCCAATTTACTGGATTGGTTGAAAACATTTCTCAAAAATCGCTTCTCGCGTGTTCTTGTGATTAACACTTTACTTGATAGGTTCGCAATCACATTCGGTGTCCCTCAGGACTCCGTCTTGGGTCATCTGCTTATATTTCTGGTTTCTGCTTATATACGTAAGCTCACCAATTAGAATTTTTTCGACCCACCTGTTCACAAATGACATAAAAGGGATTTGTCTGTTTTCCTTTAAACGATCCTTGGTTCGCTAACTCTCAACTCACATCAACTGCGCTTTCTATTCAGTCTTTCTGTCAGGAACGGCAACTGCTGGTTGCGAGTAATAAAAGTAGTGTCTTGCACCTCGGCAAGTCGAATCCCGGTCTGGCCTATTTCTTAACAGATCTTGATGGTATCCGTGTTCCGTTTTTAGTAGCAAGCTCATCAGTGCGAGGTCTGGAAGTTTTCATTAATGTTATTCTCTCTTTTGGCCATCATATGAGTTCATAAAAAAGACGGGCATTAGTCTACGCTTCTTTCCGTTCACTGAGCGTTTTCTCAGCTCCACTGCCAACTCTGCCAGCGAATCGAGCCCCCAGAACGAGAGCAGCCAAGGCCACTAAATATGACAGATTTGGTGTGAGTTCATGTAGGATTACTTGCCTCTCATTCAATGCACGTTCCATTAGGAACAAGTTATACGACTTATATCACGTTCTCCGTTCCTCCTCTCCTGATATAATTTTTTTTGTGCGAATCCTGGCTGTCATCATCTGATCCTGATTCTCTACTTAATGATGGCCTACCCTATCAAGTTTTCAGAGCCGATCGATTAGGCAGTGATAGAGGAGGAGGCTCAGCCCTGCTTATCAATTCACACTTGTCCCCAGCCTTTATTGATTCATTTGCTCATGGTTCCGTTGAATGTGTTGTATCCGATATTCATCCAAACTCTAGATTCTCCTTCCCGTATCCTTCTCTGCGCCTAATATCATGCTATCGCTCTCCCAACTCCCCTTTTGTCAGTGTCCAACCCTTCCTAGACTTTCTCTCTATGCATATATCTCTGTATTTTCCCACTATTATATGTGGAGACCTCAACCTTCCAAGCATTAACTGGCCTAACCTCACGTGTCCATCTAACTGCCCTATCTCTAACTCTTTTCTGCAATTCTTTCTTGATAGGAATATCAGTCAGCTGGTTAAGACACCCACCCGTCGGACTAACATTCTCGACTATGTTCTCTGTACACATGCCTCCCTTATATCCAAATGTGTCACATCCCATCCCTTCTCGACTAGTGACCATCTATCTGTAACGTTCTCTGTCTCTGTGTCCTCCATCATCTCTAATGGTCTCTCCCCTTTACTCCATCCGTTATGGAAGAATGCTAATTGGACAGCCATTAACGAAGCGATCAACTCTGTAGACTGGACCATAACGTTCTCTTCCCTCACGATTGACCAGTGTGTTGAACATATAACCATATTTTTGAAGAATCTTATCTCCCTTCATATTCCGCATTCAAGGCACACAAAAACGCATCTCCTCTATCCTAAAAAAATCCGCAAGATATACAGCTTTTTACAAGGAAACATTAAACGCTCCTCTAACTCCACAACAACCCTCAAAGCCTGTAAAATGCTTCATCGAGAAATTTTCAAGTTTGAATGCAAACGCGAAGACACATTTGCTTTTCCTAAAAAACTTCAAGTCATTTTACCGTATCATCGCGAATCGAACCAAACCTGAAATTACTCCCGCTTCTCTGATAGTTGACAATACTCCCATAACTTGTCCTACGCAATGCGCCAACGTCTTCGCCTCTCTTTTCTCTTCAAATGTGTCTGATCCTGTCACTGGCCCTCTACCCAGACCTACACCCCAAGTCATTATGTCCCCTAGCCACAATGTCTCGCTCTTTGAAGTTCACCGAATAATATCTAAAATGTGCCCAAAAGTGAACTCCTCTCCCGACTTAATACCAAACATACTTATCAAAAACTGCATAAATTCTCTAAGCAATCCTCTCTCAATATTTTTTTCTAATTCATTTACCCTTGGATACTTTCCCAGTGCTTGGAGATCTGGAATTATCAAACCCATCTTCAAAAAAGGTAAAAGATCAGAGCCCAATAACTATCGTCCCATAACCCTCGTCTCTTCCTTCTCGAAAGTCTTTGAAAAACATATTTTTCACCTTATTTACAATCACCTCGAAAGCAACAATATCCTCAACCCAAATCAGTCTGGTTTTCGCTCCAAACATTCCACTGTTTCTTCCCTTGTACACGCTCACTCAGTCTATCTGTCACTTTTATTCAAAAAACAAGCCTTCGACATATGTCTCATTGACTTCACAAAGGCTTTTGATACTGTAGATCATAGGGCACTACTCTACAAACTTAGTTCTTGTGGTATAGACTCCTCCCTTCTCCTGCTGATCAAGTCATTTCTCTCTAAAAGGTCTTTCCGCGTCTCTGTTGACGGCTTCGAATCTGCAGATAGAGCAGTGACCACTGGGGTTCCTCAGGGTAGCTGCCTCGGGCCTCTGCTCTTCTCTATTTTCATTAATGACATAGTAGAGCTTCTACCCTCAAATTTTTTTTAGCTTTCTGTATGCAGACGATCTCAAAATTTTCTCCCAGTCTTCGTCCTCCCTTCGAAATGCTCTTCACATAATCGCTGAATACGCTCAAACTTGGTCACTCACAATCTCATTCCCTAAATGCTATATTGTTCATTGCGGACCTAACAACCCTGACTTACCCTACACCTTCGAAAACCACACCCTGCCCTCACAATCAATCGTTAAAGACCTTGGTATTCATTTAGAATCTTCTCTCTCATTTAACCATCATATTACTACCATGATTCAAAAAGCCAGAACAGCTATTAACATTCTTCTTAGGTCTTTAAAAACCTCCTACATCCCGGTCTTACTTTGCGCATACAAAACCTACGTTCTACCAATTCTGGAATATGGATGCGAACTCTGGTCACCTGTCTCTGTCGGTCTCATTAACGACATAGAGCGGGTACAAAGAAACTTTACTAGACGCATTCTCGCTAGAGCTGGCCAAATCTCTCAAAATTATTCTGCCCGTCTAAAATTATTAACCCTAACCACCTTGGAGTATAGGCGCACCATACTTGACCTATCTTTCTTTCATAAAGCCATCCACAATAACGTTGTGCTTGGAACCACACATCTCGGAACCACACATCAAAGAATCTCCCGCACTCTCAGACTTATACTGCCCTTCAAAATGCCCGAAGGTCATAATATGTGTGTTTCTCGCCGTATTGATATTTGGAATTCCCTGCCCTCGCCTCTTGTTTCAATGCCATCCTCGTCACAATTTAAAAATGCTCTTCTTAGTTTACCAATTGATGTAATTGTACCCTCTTCTAAACTAAGACTCACATAGTATTTGAGTATTTCTCACCAATTATTAATTATGAACTCACACCTTGAACTTCTCGATCAATTGTAATTTAAATGCAAAAATTACGGTTAATGTACATACATATGTATTATCTTATTGCCTCGAACTGAATCACCCTGTGACAGTTATCCATTGTATATCAACCATGTGCAAAGGAATGAAATGAATGAGCGTTAGAAATGCTGTCCTATATATCCGATGTTACAAAGCATTCATCGATCCTTTTCTTGAATTTTCTTCTCCTATGAATTTTCTCCTCACGAATTCAGCTCAATCATAAAGAGAGAGAATGTACATCATATCTTTACAAAACTTTTATACATCCGCGGCTCAAGATCTGGGGCCGTATTCAGAGACAAACATTTATACTACATAAAATTTATAGTAAACTTTATACTAAGTTTTAGTTTCGCCAAAATGGAATTCAGAGAGTGGACTTTAAAGTAAACTTTATACTAAAGTTTAGTTGGAAAGCTGAGACGCTCTCATCCGTCTTGTCTCTGAATACAGAACTGAGTTGAACTTAGGTCTACAATATACTAGGGTAAAATTTACCCCTGAGTTCATCTTAGATCTCTGAATACGGCCCCTGGCTATTTCAGCTTGCGTCCATCCTATAGCAGAAGACACTAAATATTCAGTTTGACTACTTTGCTGTATCGCAGAACAAAAGTTGAACTTTTCTAATCTTTTAAATTTTTTAAAGGTCTCATAGATATAGCAAACATGCATACTTTCACATGTAAGGGCGTCGTGATACGCTTTCCATAAATGTACCGCAAAACCGGAGAAAACTGTTTCTCCATTCGTTCGCTCTATGAACCGCTAGGAACTACTGTAAACTAAACTACATATGAATATTTTTTACTCTCCTAATGCATACATTTCAAAAACTTAGCCTCTTGGATCTGCTAGGTATACAATTACCTAATCTTCGCAAGAACAAAAAACCAGTTTTACATCTGTAATCCTTGTGTTTCTTTTCATTTCCATGTGTTGCTGAATTTCAAATATTGTATGAATAAATAAGTAAATAACTGATGACGTCTTTCACCATTTCAAGGCTATTCTCAAAAAGGGCAACAAAGAATAAGCTTGTTCAAGTGTTCAAGATATAGAGAATAAATTAGTTAGTAAAAAAGTCTGCTAGGGGTGCCTCTTGGCCAGGTGAATGAAAGGGAAGTATGGCGTCAGTTGCAGGTGCCTCTTTTCTTTACCTTGAGCAGCATCTACAACCTCATGACAACTCTTCTCTCCATGACCAATCCTTGGTCTTCCCTTCTCTCAACTGAAATGCGTCACGCAGTACTGGCGAGCATTGGCTGCCACGTCGAAAGAAAAATCACAGCTGTACAAAACATTACCTGAGTGAATACGAAAGTATTGCATTGATTGGAAGTTCCTCCCATACGACAGCTTAATCAAAACTTTATCAAACAGAACTGTTTTTTTGTCATGCTCGAACTTTTTTCTTCAGATTGAAACTGCATGTTGAAAAACTTTTCGAAATTTTGAATGAAATGTCAATGATGCTGATTGTAATAGCGTGTACATACAGAGCAAAAACAGCACATGATATACATAGACATAGTTCGAACATCTCAAATTATCATGCAGTAACATTTTGTTTTTTCTCTCAACAATTCTTCACTAAACACAAACCCGTCCCCTTGTTGCTCCGGTGCGCTAGTCCGCTTGCTTCCCGCTCTCACTCCCGCGGCCTTTTTACAAAGTGCCACCTGCTCGGAGTGGACGGTGCTGGAGGCCTATTTGGGGTCAACGATCTCGAACTTGCATATTTAAACCTCGGCATGACGCAACGACAAAGTTGCGTCTACCACCGCATAATGCCACGGCTCAATTACCCCAGACTAATATAATTTAATAAACTAACGAACTATTAAACAAACAAAAGTTAAAATCCTAAACAAAGAAAGGATAAAATCCTAGAAAATTCCCAGAAAAAAAAGAAAAAATTATGTCTCCCACGAATAATCCTGTTACATCTACCGTAACGGTAAGAGAAAGGGTCAAACTTTCTCTCATAATAATGACCTTGTGATTGTCGAGGAATATTAACCTAAAAAGGTAGCGATTTAGCTACAACAGCTTCAAAATGCTCATCTTCAATCGATGATTCGAAGCAGCTTATTGACTTTCTCTCTCTACATTGTTCCCTGCCCTTTCCAACCATTCTTTGTGGCGATCTGAATCTTCCAAATATAGACTGGGCGACCATCACAGCCCCTATGAATTGTTCTATCTCTAACTGCTTCCTTCAATTCTTGTGTGATTATCATTTAACCCAGTACGTGCTCTCTCCTACACGTGGTTCCAATATTCTTGATTATGTTTTTTGTACTGACAACCTCATTTCCGATTGTACTCCAATCAATCCATTTTCGACCAGCGACCATAAAAGATCGAGCTCACTGCGCCTACTAAATGAAGAGAACTACAGACACAATCAATTTTTCTTCTACCGCGTCGTTGCTCTCTGGAACACAATTGCCGATGATAATTCCGAGATCAAAGAAGTCGAAGCCTTCGTCAAGATCCTAGAAGACTCCCCGCTGACCCAATACATAAACCTACCTTCCTTTTTGACTTGAGATTTCGAGAAAGCGTCCAAGAAAACCACAGTTCCAAAATTCCCTCTCAAGTTCCCCATCATCCATGTCAGCGATAGCCATAACAAGCTATCCTTTGATGATAAAGCTACTTCAATTCAATAAATCCATTTGCTTCTCGATATCAAATTTTATATCAAACCCTAGCCCTAATCACTCTTTTATGTTTCCTGATTGGAAGAATGCTGATTGGAATATGATTAAATCAGCCATATGTTCTGTGAATTGGACTAATATCTTTCCTCATTAACAATAGATCAGAGTGTCCAACATCTCACTAATTTTCTTGTTAACCTCATATCAAATCACGTTCCTTATCGCAAAGCGAAGAAGCCTCATCTAAAGTATCCTCGTAAGATAAGAAAACTTTACAGTTACTTACAACGCTGTAAGAGACGCTCCTCTGGTTCATCTCTAACCACTAGAATTTGAAACTTCACAGAGAAAATTTTAAGTTTGAATGTGAGCGCGAAAGTTCCTTAAAATTGCCTAAAAACTTCAAAAAGTTTTATAAAGCTTTTGCACAAAGAACTAAATCTTCTCAAGCTTTCTCGTCTCTGATTGTCGATAATTTTCCTGTGACTTCTGCACCTCGAATTGCGGACACATTCTCAGAATTTTTTGCTTCATTCAATGTTTCTTCTGTTTCATGTGCCCTAGCCACAATTTCTTGCCCTTTTTCGATGTTTTATGATCATATCGTATTTTCATTTTATGTATACAAGGTTGTTTCTCGCTTGTCACCTCGAGTTAACACTTCCCCTAACTCTATACCTAACATATGTATTCATTCGGAATTGTCAAGAATCTCTTTCCGTCCCCCTATCCATCATCTTTTCCAACTCCATAACTCTCGGCCATTACCCTTCTCCCTGGAAGGTAGGAATTGTGAAGCAAATACATAAAAAGGGAAGTAGGTCAGATGTGAATAACTTCCGGCCAATCACTCTATGCTGCTCGATGTCGAAAGTGTTTGAGAAACATCTATTCAATATCATCTATAACTATCTTGAAAGGAATGATATTCTACACCCCTGCCAGAACGGCTTTCGCTGCAAGCGCTCAACTATATCCTCCCTCGTTCACGCGCATTCCATCTATCTATAATTTCTATCTAAGAAAATCCATTTTGACATCTGTCTTATTCACTATTCAAGAGCTTTCGACAATGTTGATGACAGATTTCTGCTCCACAAACTTCATCGCCTTGGTGTTCAGTCATCTTTATTTTCTGAGAGAACTTCTCGCGTTCAAATTGATGATTGCTTATCTAGCGCCAAGTCATGTCGTTTTTATCTGAGAGAACTTCTCGCGTTCAAATTGATGATTGCTTCTCTAGCGCCAAGTCATGTCCAAACGGAGTACCACAAGGAAGCTGCCTTGGTCCACTTTTTTTCTCTGTATTTATAAATGATATTTGTGATCTTCTTCCGGATGATGTGTAATGCTTCATGTACGCCGATGATATTAAACTGTTCTCCACTTCACCTTCTCTGCTCCAGACAGCTCTGGACATAGTGAATAACTATTCTATGAACTGGTCCCTTACCATCTCTGTTTCAAAATGTTTTATCCTGTCCTGCGGACCAAATAACTTACTCACCACATACCACATAGAAAGCGATGTCTTACCTTCGAGCACAATTATAAAAGATCTTGGCGTTTTGTTCAACAGCTCACTTTCATTTTATCAACATGTCAACCAGACCGTCCTCAAAGCTACAAGAATGTCTAACATTATCTTTCGCTGTTTTAAGACTTCTTCTGTTGAAGTGTTGCTCAAAGCTTACAAGACATACGTACTCCCATTGCTCGAATATGGTAGCGAACTTTGGTCACCAACATCTATTGGGCTTGTTCATGAAATCTAGAAGATTCAAAGAAGTTATACCAGGCGTATTTTTGCAAGAGCAGGCTTTCCATCTACTAACTATCAGTCTCGCCTGAATAAATTATCTCTCTCTGCGCTGGAGTATAGACGTAACATTCAGGATATTTGTTTCATTCACAAAGTCATTCACCGTAAACGTTAAAGTCTTTGTCGTGCCAGTGAAGAGATGCGGTGTGGTTTCGTGCAAAGAGTTCGGACGTTTCGCTTTATTTAAAGCATCATCAGCGATATGCAATTACCCTCAAACTTGGGTAATTAAACTTTCGCTGTTTTAAGACTTCTTCTGTTGAAGTGGTTTAATTACTCAAGTTTGAGGGTAATTGCATATCGCTGATGATGCTTTAAATAAAGCGAAACGTCCGAACTCTTTGCACGAAACCACACCGCATCTCTTCACTGGCACGACAAAGACTTTAACTGTCTAATTAACCTCCACGATGCGCGTCACTCAGTACTCAAAATTCACCGTAACATTATTTTTGACCACTCACATCTTTTCCTAATCCAACCATCCCCTTATTCTCACAGGAACTCACACTCTTTTAGATTGACGCTACCATTTAACATGCCGAAGGCTCATAACACGTGTGTTTCTCGTTGTTTAAATACTGAAACACACTGTGTCAGTCATCCTTTGTCATGCACGTTCTTACGTTACTTGAACAACTGGAATAAAGAATTGAATCTACATTCCATTCCACAGAAGCATGAATTTTATGATGAAAAAGCAAGTGCACACGTTTAAGTAGTGCAGGCAATCGGATCGACATCGGAGATGATGCGTCTCTCTTTCTCTCTCATTGACACACAAGTCTCGGCTGTGTCCCAAAAGACGTGCGACGCGTACGCGTTGCGTTTTCAACACTAGAAGAACAAGAGAGAACCGAGCAGAGTATGGTGCAATAGTTTACACGTGTGGTAGAGAAGTAGAGCAATCGTGGGAGAAGGCTGGCGCGAGGACATAGAGACGGAGAGAGATAGAAAAATGGAGAGTGAGAGACAGAGAGAGCAAAAATATGAGAGAGAGTGAGTAATGCGGGAAAGCAGACGCGAAGAGAGAGACAGAGAAAGCGAGAGAGAGAAAGAAAAAGGAATGAGCGCTGAGCTGTAATTAAGAGGAGGAAGAGAAGAGTGGCGGTGCAGAGAAGAGAGGAGAGTCGCGTGTTCCAGAGAAGCGAGTCAACGAGGTTGCGAAGTGAGGAAGGCTGCCGCCATTCTCGTTGCAGAACAAGCAACAACAACCTGAACTGTGCAGACTGGGAACAGACGCAGAGCAGGAGAAGGAAAAGATGTTGGCTCCCATCATCACTCGCGATATGGAGCTGTTCGCTCAACCAAAGCACAGACTTCCGGCAACAAAGCGGGCCGGATTGCGCAATGTACGTGCGCGAGCTCATTCGCTGAATGAGGTTTGGTGTAGAAAGCATAATTTATTTGTGGGGTTAGTTTGATTACAGGGAGAGTCACAAACAACGTTTCTAGCAGATCAATGAAAGTTGAGAGACTTATCAGTCATCTTTCGTGCGGAGCTCAATTACTTTGAGTCCCTCCAATCAGGATGTCCTTTGTGGTACGGAATATATCCCATTTTCTCTACTTTATTTTTGCAGGACCGCACTCGGTTTTAATGTAACTACTTATAAAATTCCAAAAGTAATGGAGAAAAAACTCATTAACGAACACCTTTAAACGTTGTTTAACTTTTCGGCCTATCCCGTACGCGATCTTGCTCAACGTAAACCACCAAAAATACAACTTCGCTGAAAAAAACTACTTAAGATCAGGGGCTCTTCCCTTATGGGCATACTAGATAAAGAATTGGCTTTAAACGCTACGGTTTCGAAAATTTTCTCCATAGGTGATCATTTTGAGCATCAGGACTCCGGTTCTTGAAAAATAGATCAAAGAATTTTTTACATCTAAAACGCTTAGGTTTAGTAAAAGTTTACGCTAGCGAGGCCATAAGGCTTAGGCTAACAAGACCGTATCCAAAAAATTGTTTAAAAAAGCGTGCCAATGTCTGCGTATGCCCATAAGGGACCTCTGAGAGCCGATCAGAGAAAAAAATTATCAATCTCCACGCACGTTCAATCAAATGGTGGCACAATTTAACTTGGGGGGGGGGCGCTTTTCTGCAGCGTCAGACTTCAGAGTTTTTGCTAATTTTTGCTCCTTTCGTGATTTCTTGACTCTCATGATTCTTTGCTTGTCTGCTATCACCTCACGCTCTCTCCAGACTTTCTGCTGTTTTCTTCAATAAAATCATTCACTAAGCTTTGTACAAGTCGTCCTGACAATTAATTCACAAACCCAGGAGAAAAAGTTTTTCAGAAAAATCTTCGAATTCTAAGTTACACAGTTTAAGGCAGTGACACTTGGTTAAGATGACAAATGATTGTTCTGGAGTTACGCTCCATTCATGACGCAATCGCTTGATAAGCATGCGTGACTAAGAGAACAAGGCATATGAACCTTTCATATAACACTATCGCACGGAATAGCAATGTGTCCCCGTGGTGTAATGGTAACACACGCTCCCGGTTTGAGTCGAGATGGTCTGGGTTCGATCCCGCCCTGTGGATTAGCTCTTTTCTGTGCGATAGTTTAATCGTTTTTCAGATATTTTTCGTGTTTTTTCTTCTTATGTTTAGGCTTAGGCAAAAATAACGCTAGCGAGGCCGACACTTTGTTACTTGCGGAGGGCGCACTTTACTTTGGTGGGGGGGGGTTAGCTTACTTGTCACTGATTTTCTCGCTTAGGCTTTGGTAAAATGTATGCTAACGAAGCCGTACCGCTTAGGAACAAGGTCGTATAGAACGATCAGCCACAAAATTTTAGTTTGATCCAGTCCAATTGAGTAATTTGGTTTAGCTTTTTTCAGCTATTATTAACATTTTTCCCTTTAGGCTTAGGTAAAGGTTACGCTGACGAGGCCGTACGGCTTAGAACGAGATCTAATGGAGGATGGTATATGCGCATTTTCTTTTTTTGGCATTCTGTCTAATAATATACAAGCAGACCACATAAGGTTTTCAGCAGAGCCGAATAGTTGTTGTTGTCTTGCCCAGCGGGTATTCTTCCTCCGCGAGACACTGGAGAAAGTAGTCGAAGCTCTCGACCCTCCACTGTTGTGAGCCCACTCTCTCTCTCTTTCTCTTTTTTTATACTCTCCTTTTTTTCTTTCTTTCTTTGTTGCTCTTTCTCTCTCTCTTTTTCTTTGTTGAGAGATTTAAGCCGAATAGTTCAATTGTCTTTCGCCTTCTCGTGACTACCTATCAAAAAGAAACTTCTTTTTTCTTTTTGAAACCTATGCGGAATTAAAGAGAGCACGAGTATTATGGAGCGTTAGAATGCAACTTTCCACTTTGCAAAGTAATCTCTGCAAAGTGATCTCGTTAAACGCTCTAGGCCGCATCCCGTTAAGCGTTTAACGCTCTAGGCCGCATCCCTCACTTTGCAGAGATTACTTTGCAAAAAGAAAAGTTGAATTCTAACGCTCCATAAGATAAACTCAACATGGACTCTTCAATCATGTTTTTCGCTCTTGTTCATGAATTTTTTTTCAAAACCGGTTGCTAAATATTGCACTTTTCGAAATCGATCAATTTGTAAATTTTTAGTTCTAAACACCGCCTAAATTTTCTAGAATGATGCAGGAATGGTAATGAATGCAATCGTTAAAAAAACTTGGAGTTCGATCCCGTCTCAATTCATTGTCTATTCGTAGCTTCCTGAGCTATCCGTTTCGTGATTGAATGAAATGAGGGTCTTGACGGAAGGAAGTAATGGAAATCTTTCCAGGTCACTCCGCAAAATAAACGGGCTCCCCTGGTGCAGGGCCAGAAAGCCCCGCAAAAGGGTCCGCTGCCGAAGACAAGTCAGTCGACTGGGAACCTGCCCTCTGCGGCCTTTTCTATATCTCCTCCCAGAGCTACTTCTTCTCGCAAGGTTGACCACTTCGGTTACCCACATTTATAATTTCAACTTCTTCCAGAACGGATGGAGGTTCGCTTGGAGTCTCTACCTCATTCATCCAAAAACTTATATGTACATGCTTCACAAAGACTACGCAATCACAAAGTTTTCAAATAAACGTGAAAAGCGACCGACTTTGTTCCTCTTTTCTTTTGTTCTGTAACTCATCTCGTTTTGTGTCGTTGACAGTATAATTGTTTTCCGAGTCGGAATGTCTTTGGCGTACTGTTATCTTGGTTACTACCGTTTCAAATTCTCATTTCTCTATTTGATCTGAATTTCCATCATCATCACAAGAAAATGAAATTGTGCTTCGCTAGATAGTGGACTTGTCATTCAATAGAATATTTAATGTTACTGACCTGTCACAGAGTCATAATCAAAGCGTCTGCTAATTTCGAATAGCGCAAGAAACAAAGTTAATCCTTACGTGTCAAGGTCGCACTCGATCCCATTGCTGAAGGCGTCGAGTGTGATAAAGCAGTGTCTAAGGAGACTGCTTCCTCTCAAAAGAAGCAAAAGTCTGATGGGAAGAGAAGAGAAGATGAACCAGTGGACGAGAAGAAAAAGAAGGTTTTTAATTCATCGTCTTCACACAATAAATACAAGTAGAGGTTCTATGTATAGATTCATCATAGATTTCGGATAGCACTTGATTCATCATAGATAGCACTTGACCATCACCCACGAAGGGTGATGGTCAAGTGCTATCTATGACCATTTGCTAGAAAATTAGCCAAACAAGCCCCTAAAGTGGTCGACAAATCAGCAAGAAGCACAACGCGACTAATAAAAGGCCGATGGATGTCCAGCTACCTAAGAGGCCGTACAATCAAGGTAGATTTCCAAGGAAAAAGCAGTCGACGTCTCACATGCATATCTGGTGTCCCACAAGGAGCAGTGCTCAGCCCCCTCTTATTCAATCTCTACATAAACAACCTCCCGCAACCCACAGGAAACACGCAGATGACAGCCTACGCCGACGACATCTCAATTCTCTCCTCAAACCCCTGTATTGAAACCTGTGAAGATCAGATCAACCGCTTCCTACCCAAACTCGTGGAAGAATTCGAACAACGAAAAATGATTATATCCAAGGAAAAGACAACGGTCACTCTTTTCACAACCCATACAGGCGAATGTAAAAAAGAACCCAAGGTAGAAATCCATGGAACCCTTTTGCCGACAACTAAAACACCCAAAATACTCGGTGTCGTCTTTATGATGATTGTTGCCCGTGCGGTTCCTTTGACGTTGAAAGGGGGTCCACGAGCTCTCGGTAAAAGCTCAAGCACACAGTCACACTCACTCACTTCTCTCTTTCTCTCTCTCATTCACTTTTTTTTTTGCTTTTTTTCTTTTCGCCTTTTTTTGGTTTCGGGCTCTGGCTTTTTTTTTATAACTGATTCCATCCTTCCATCCATATTATTCAACAATCCAACCTACACAGACAACAGCAAGAACAGAAAATACTTATTTAGACTGGCAATGAAAAATAAAATTCATTGGGCTAAGAAATCTGCAACATCGACAGGTCTATACCATAGGTCTAGCGGTTTAAGTCTAGTGGGGTTACAACGGCAGTTAAACAAGTGTACACTAGTATGATCTACCTCTCTACATAAAGGACAGAGAGGAGAATCAGTGGCACCAATCCTATGAAGGTAACTATTTAACGTGCTAGAGTAACCACTTCTATGTTGCGATAGGGTAACCTGTTGTTCCCTGTCAAGTAACCTAGTAGACTTATGGACCATGGGTGGTTTGAATCCTAGGACTGTGTTTGGTTCACAGATTCTAAGAAATTTCCAGACTGAGGTCCATGTTCATCACGTGTCCGCGGATGGCTCTTGGTGGTCGTTGTCGGAGGGTGAGGTTATGCGATGGGTGATCCTCTTGCATTCTGGCCTTGGCTAGGTATGGGTTGGTCAGCAGCTCATTGTGCTCCTTTACTGGCAGGAGTTTGGATTCGAGAGCGAGGTGCTGTGTTCCGGCCATTTGAAGGTTACCCGTGGCTGCCCTGATTGCTTTGTTTTGGCAGGCCTGTAGTCGTGTCCAGTGCGTGTTTGCGAGTGGTGGGGTGTATACGGGTGCTGCGTACTTGATGATGGATCTCGTCGTTGCTTTATATGTGTCGTCTTAGACCAACTCGGTACCTTTCGACAACACGCAGAATACCGTAAACAGAGAACGGCCAAAAGACTGAATATACTACGTGCCCTCGGAGGAAGAACATGGGGCCAACAGAAAAACACCCTTCTTGCAACCTACAAAACAATGACCAGATCCGTTCTCAACTACGCCGCACCAATTTACTCCCCTCAATTGGCCGAGACGAACTGGAAAAAACTACAGGCAAACCAAAATAAAGCAATTCGGATAGCAACAGGAAACCTAGCAATGGCTGGCACAGAGCACTTAGCTCTAGAAAGCGAAATGTTACCCATAAAGGAGCACAACACGATGCTTACCAAGCAATTCGTTGCAAGAGCAAGACTCCTCCCAAACCACCCCTCTCATCGTCGATGCATGGAACCCAAACCACCTAGAACTATTCGTAAACATGCCAAGGACTTAAGAACTGATGTTAGTAGACAGTGATCAGAAAGCCGCACTTAAAAGAATACATACTGAGACTGTGAGAAATTTCATTAGCTCCTGCTCCCCTAACCCAGTTCTAGGTAAGAAACCTCCCAGAATCCATAAATCAACGAATCAACTTCCCAGGGAACAACAAATAACATTATCGCAACTACGTAGCGGCTATGCAAGTTCCCTTAACAGCTACCTACACAGAATAGGAGCTGCCCAATCCCCTCTCTGCCCGAAATGTTTAGAAGAGCCACATACAACTAGTCATTTATTCTCGTGTCGCTGTGACCACACACTTTTAAGAAGTATAGATTTGTGGAATAGCCCGACGTCTGTTGTTAAGTTCTTATACCAGTGATTCCTTTCTCTCTCAAAAAAAATGAAAGGAAAAAAATGAAAAATTAAATAAATAAATAAAATAAACCCCGAGAGAGAAAGAGAAATAAATGTAATTAGATAAATGATGTAAGTAAGGTTATTGTTTTCTAAGCCATGTCAAAGAAGACCTCGTCTACCCAGCCGGAGACCTACGGCGGGCAATCTACTACTACTACTACCCACAAATTTCACAGAATTTGTACCATTCACATGCCTCTCATTGGTACTTTCGCTCTTTTTCACTTCTTCCTTTTTTTGAAAAAATTCACATTCACAGGAGAACGGAGTTCTCAAGTGGATCGCCAACACGTTTGGGAGGAAGTCTTCGAGGGATGATACGGACGAGGCTAGCACCAGTGGCAGTGTTCCCTTGAGTAGCCCTGCTCCCAGCTCTGCTCGCTTGACTTCTTCTTCCACTGCACCTGCTGCCTCAGGCTGTCTTTCTCGGCCACAGAGCAAGAAAACACGCTTGAAAACTTCACCAACAGGTTCTTAATAGATGACATTGGCTGCTCGAAAGCTCAAACGGATCTACATATGTATGTAAAGCATGAATAATATTGAAAGGTTGAGTTGTTTCTACAGTCGCGCATACTACGTAGTTATATGCATGACAACGAATGGCTGACGCGAAAAGTTCTTACTCTGGTTGCTGTGGAATATGTCACCCACTCGATTCTCCATTAAAAAGTCGATTCAGTGCCTTTTCATAAGCGGAATCTTAAGAATGAACAGAGTTTCTCTCTCATTCAGATATTTCTGATGAAATGCACTTGAGAAATACGGTACCTCACTCAAGACTCTCATACATGTGAATCATGTTTTAGAATTTTTTTACGCGCGGCATATGAAATGAAAAAAAGGCTTTTCTTAGTTTTCGAAGTTTTAACTTGATAAAAATACCTGAAATCTCCACAAATTTCAGAGTATAGCACTTTCTTGATAAAAATTCTGAATTTAGAATTTTATTTGAGAGTGCAAAGAGGGGGGCAGCGGGCGTTCAAGCAGGGCCTCCTGGGATGGAACATTGGCAGAGGCAGAAGGACGATCTCCTCCCAGTTAGGTTAGATCAAATTCTGTCTAAAATTTTCTTCTCTTTGATTAATTTACTTATACTTCATTGTTGTTAAAATTCTTTTGAAGCAGTTTGGCTTGTTATTCAGCGTGTGACTTCATACCGAAAGATTTCGATAACATATTGAAAGTTATAGAAAAAACAGAACACAAAAGTTTGAAGATATTTTATGCGAAGTGCTGATTTTTCTGGTCTATTTGCATCACTATTTAAGCCATTTTCCTGGGCACAAAGAAAATTCGATTTACCTACCTTCATTTCTTTATCGGGGAAGGGGTGAGGTGATGACAAAGGGAGGTAATGGACTGCTTTATTTGGCGTTGTATTGTTCATTGCATACGGTTTGAGATGCGATCACATAGAACCGCCAATGTCAGAGGTAGGGAGAAAGGTGCCCCCTTCCGATAGAAGGTGGTTCAATAATCTGATTTAATTGATTATCGAGGTTTCTAGCAAATACTTAAACTTATTATCTTCTTCTTCTTCTTCTTAGCGTTGTCCCGCGCCGGCCGAGGTCGGAGTAGGGTCCGCTGTACGGCTTCTAGCTCTCCAGAAACATCTGTCCGTTGCGTCTTCCGAGTGGAGTCTTGCAAGGCGCAGGTCTTGGTTGAGCGTATCCATATATCTTGTCTTCGGTTTGCCTCGAGGGCGTTTGCCTGGTACTTCCATGTCAAGGGCGTGTCTTGCGATGTTGGTCGCGTCTCTTCGCATCACGTGTCCATACCATCTAACTCTCCCTTCTCGCATCTTGTCTTGTATTGGGGCAACGCCGAGTCTCCCTCTCACAATCGTGTTACGCACACAATCTAGGCGAGTCAGTCCTAGTGTCCAGCGTAACATTTTCATCTCATTCGTGTGGATAATGTTCTCGGTTATACGCGTTGTAGGCCAGGTCTCCGTCGAATAGAGAAGCACGGGACGGATTGCTGTTTTATACATCTTTCCGCGTATGCCAGCTGTGATATTCCTATCACAGAGGACATCTGCAGCTTCTCTCCATTTCATCCAAGCTGCATTTACTCTTTGGCGTGCCGCTGCATTTGTTGACGTCTGAGGAGATGACAGAACCAAGGTACTTGAATTCGGAGGTCTTCGGGAGCGGTTCACCGCTGATGTGAACAGTTCCCGTCGTTTGCACTCCGATTTCCTGGTACTCGGTCTTCTTGATGTTGAGGCGTAAGCCATGCCTACTAAGAGCGTCATTCCATTCTTGGGTGCGTTTCTCGATTTCGGCACGTGTAGGAGCAGCAAGGAGAATGTCGTCGGCGTATGCGATGGTTGACGGAGCCGGAGTCAGTAGAGGACGCGTGACGGTATCCATAACCAAAATGAAGACAAGGGGAGACAAAGCACTCCCTTGGTGCACTCCAACGTTTACTGCGAATGGCTCTGTGATGCCGACCGGAGTTCTGACAGTACTCTTTGAATCATCGTACATCGCCATTGTCCATCGAATGTACTCTTCAGGAACCTGATGATCGCGCAATGCATATGAAATAAGATCATGGGGGACTCTGTCGAACGCCTTTTCCAAATCGAGGTAGGTCAGATGGAGAGGTGATCTTTTCTCTGCGTGCTTCTCGACGAGTAAACGGAGTGCAAATATTGCATCTGTTGTGCCTCTTCCGTTCACAAAGCCGCATTGCTGAGCTGGAATATCGACGATATCTCGTATGCGTGAATCCAGTAATCTTCCTCGCGCTTGTTCCCGCCTCGCGGCAGGGTACGCGCTCCCCTGAGATGCAGGACAGACCTATCCTGGTAGAACCAGTGGCTGCCTGCTAGATCACTGCTAGTGTGATTAGCAGCAGTGGGGAGAGTCAGATTCGTGCATGAGCACTACCAACATTTCTTAACCCCCTTGGTTTGGGTGGATCTGTCCGGGGTGGGAGTCGAACTCGGGACTCTTCGCACAATGGTCTAACACACTAACCATTATGCCACGCCCGGACATATGCGTGAATCCAGTATCCTCTCAAATATCTTCATAGTGTGGTTGAGAAGGCGTATTGGACGGTAGTTGCTGCACACTCTGGCATCGCCTTTTCCTTTGAAGACTGGAACGGTCGTGGAGTAGCGCCAGATATGTGGAATTTGGCCTTGCTTTACGATGGTGTTGAACAGGTGCACGAGATGTGCTTGTTGTTGTTGTCTTGCCCATAGGTCCTGTCGAGGGGAGTCCTTTTGGGATAGGTTGGTGGTGAGGATCCTTTTGAGTCCGGAGAGATTTTCTCCGTCTACACTCGCACCGCAGTCGGCGATCCTCTTGGCGAGACCCATTCGTTAACCGGAGAAGGGCAAGAGGTTATTTTACTGGCGCCTCGACTCGCCATTGAAAAGTATAGCGGAGTATCGGCTGATGTTTTGTCCGGTGGCATGCCCAGGCCGGTCCGGCATCGCCCTCCTTTGACGAGCTATACTACCCAGTTTTGGTCCGCGGCGGGATTTCTCCCGCTACCTCCCAGCACGAATTGTTCGTAGGGAGGCGTCCCTCTATCCGCCACCTGAGGTCGCGCTCGATTCTGGACTGGATAATCCGGCTCCATCCGTGACAGGCTCTTAAGGCTGTAGAGTCACGAATGGCCACTGTTGCCAGTGTGTTTCGAGACGAGATGTGCTAGTCCAACATCACCCGCAAGTTTCCAGGCTTCGGTGGCTATGTCGTCCGGTCCAGCCGCTTTCCCAGTCTTCATCTTAGAGAGTGTCTTCTTCACTTCCTCGGCCGTGATGGTTGGCACGGGTCCTTGTATGGCGTGGGAAGTAGGGATGGGAGGGTGCTCAAACTCTTGGCCGCTCATTTCTTCGAAATGTTCGCGCCACCTGTTTCTGACTTTTAAAGGGTCAGTGACGAGCTTCCCTTGTTTGTCCCTTATCGTGGCTGCTCTCTGGATGTCCAAGGTGTTGCGGTGTCGAGCCTTGGCAAGCCGATAGATGGCTTTATCGCCTCCTGGTTGGTTCATCTTCTCATAGAGATCGCGGAAGTAGGAGGCTTTTGAAACTGCGACAGCTCTTTTGGCGGCTTTCTTGGCTGAGCTGTATGCAGCGCGGTCGTCAGCCTCATTTGACGTCCTCCATCTCTTGTAGGCATTCTTTTTCGCCTTGATCGCATCCTGAACTTCGGAGGTGAAAAACCAGGTGTCTTTCTCGATTCTTGGCTTTCCGGGTTTCGTCTTTCCGAGGATGCTTGCGGCGGGTGCTCTGATGCTGTCTTCAAGAAGCTTCCAATGTGCATTTATGTCCTCTGGAAACTGCTTGTAGAGTGCAGGAGGGAGTAGATTGCGATGGATGATGTGCATGAGAGAGAGAAGTTCTGCTTTCCCAGTCGAGCGCCACCATTTGACACGTGTGCATTCAGGATTACGAGAAGGCTGTTTCTTCGACTTCAATACGCTGTAGTCCATAAAGAGAGGGTGGTGCTGAGATGCAACATGGTCTGATGGAATGACCTTTGCATCTTTCGCGTTCCGCAGCTTTGCTCTCAGGATTAACCAAAAGTCAATTTGACTCTGATTTCTTCCGCTCTCGTATGTGAGTCCGTGAGATCGTCTCTTTTTGAAAAAGGAGTTCACGACTGCTAGATCGCATCGAGCACAGAAGTCAAGTAGCCGTTGACCCTCAGCATTGATCGTTCCGATTCCATGTCCTCCATGTTCTCTCTCCCGACCTTGTCGATCTGAACCGATGTGAGCGTTAAAATCTCCGCCGATTAAGATGTCTTCATGAGACTCTCGGAGTTTGATAACTTCCTCTAGAGAGTCGTAGAAGTCCTCCTTATCAGCGTCGCTACATCCTTGTTGAGGTGCATATGCTGAGACGACAAGGAAGTGATTGTTGGACGAAGAAATTCGGACGGCCATGACTCGATCTGTAGAGCGAATGACTTCGGTTACATCATCAGCAATTTTCGAGGAGAGGATAATGCCAACACCATTTCTTGTTGATGACGTGCCATGGTATATCAGCTTGTATCCGTCTCCTATCGGCTTCGACTTGCTTCCTCTCCATTTCGTTTCCTGTACAGCAGCAATGTCAACCCTTCTTGCTTCTAGCATTGCGGCCAGCTCTCTACTGCGTCCCGTCAGTGTTCCAACATTCAATGTGACAAGGCGAATTTGGGCTGTACGCCGCGCAGACATACCCCGCCCATGGGTAGCTGCCTGTCCTCGCATATTTGACGGTCCTAGCGGACAAGGTAAGACCGCGTCGCTTCCGGGGGACGCCCTAGCTTTGGTGATATATCTTGAAGAACTTGAAGCCATGGTTTACAACAAGGGTATTCATGCGATCGGCCTGTTGAGTGGATGGTCAATCCAGCCTGGCATCGCGGAACGTGTTTGTCGGGAGTTCCTGCTAATCCTTGACCGTAGAAAAGCAGAAGATTAATCGAAAAGACGCCTCGACTCGTGTGGCCTGGACTAACCCCTCTCCGCCTGGCCAACTGGCGGATAGAACCACTGCCGGAAGTGGACTCGTCCAAAGGGGGCCCAATTTTAGCCTCACTCAGAACGTCGTGATTCCGGCAATCACGGTAGTAGGGCTGAGTGAGTTTACACCTTCCCACCGACTTTGAGGTATTGGGGCTAGGGAAGGCAATACTTAAACTTATTATATGAGCAATTAAAAAAATGACTCGGGTAGCTAAGCCTCAGAGGTGAATTCTAGGATAGGTCTGGCGTTTTCTAGGATACTACTAAATACTTAAACTTATTATATGAGCAATTAAAAAAATGACTCGGGTAGCTAAGCCTCAGAGGTGAATTCTAGGATAGGTCTGGCGTTTATATTGAACAGGCTAAATAGAAGATGCTTGTTTCGTGTTTGGAAAGACCGTAATATCAGAAAACTTATATGGCTTTGTTACAAATGTTAGAGATATGATATTTAAAACATAATTTAGAATCGTATACTACGCCCAAGTCACGAAAAAAAGAAACATCAGGTAGTTCAGAATCATAGAGGGTCAACTTGCAGGAAGGGTGGGCTTGTCCTATCCACATTAATACCGTTTTAGTGGTCGAGATAGTGAGTCCCCATTTTTTAGACCAGTCGGCAAGGGCATCTAAGCCTTGCTGAAGAAGATGATGATCACCAATTGAATCTGAATGACTGTTGTTGATTACAACGCTTTGTGACCGTTAATTCAAAAATGATGAAATCCACCTAAGAAGGCACCCGGAAACACCGTAAAACGATAACTTTTTACAAAGTAGTTATATTGGAATGGAATCAAAAGCTTTCTGGTTCCCAAATGATTCTCTGTCGATTAGCTTGACTGTATTGCTAGACATATATATACTAGGGTTGCAATGCGGACCAACACATTCTATCAGAAAAACTTCGGTAAACTTTTACTTTAGACCCCCAACTTTAGCATCCCCGTGATACAAGAACCCCCCATTCCACAGTGAAACATCTCAAAATTGAGGGGAGCTTAAGATGACGAGCAGAAATGGAGGTATTCTAAAGTAAAATGCTCACCATTAAACCTGAGTTTCCTAACAATTGGGATTTAAAGTACATCCCGGATATTTTTTAATTGCGCCCCCTCACATCTCCACTTCTTCAATAAAAAAGTCCTGAATTTTCAGCCCCTGATACAAGAACCCCCCCATTCCACAGTGAAACATCTCAAAATTGAGGGGAGCTTAAGATGACGAGCAAAAATGGAGGTATTCTAAAGTAAAAATGCTCACCATTAAACCTGAGTTCCCTAACAATTGGGATTTAAAGTACATCCCGGATATTTTTAATTGCGCCCCCTCACATCTCCACTTCTTCAATAAAAAAAGTCCTGAATTTTCAGCCCCTTCCCCCTTCCTTCCAGCCTAAGCAACCATTTCATAGAAAAACAGTCCAATTCAAAAACACATAACAAAAAAGTAGTCCATGGTAGCATAAAACAACCCACTCTATGGTGATGCTGCATCCTATAACGGCCGGGTTGGAAAAAAAAGGGGGGCTAAAGAATAATAGAACTTTTGCAGTGCGATTTGTCTGATTTTGTGCTTGTCTGCAGTGCGATTTGCAGTTTATGGGGGCTATAGTACAATTCACCCGAAGCTTCTCTTCGAGTAGATCAAAAAACACCTTCCTGTTCCGGTCGCTCGTGACCCAGAGAGAGAAAAAGGAACTATTAATAGATTTTTATAAATTAATTTTGAAGAATAATTCAGTTGATTGATCTCATGGGTTTTCACCCACTAATGTTTGCTCGTGAATTTTTCATTCATATGAAAAAAAAAATTCTGTTTGAAAATAAAAGGAATCTACTGAGGAGAAGTTGGTGGAAAGAACTTTATTCAAAAGACTGTTTGGTACAATAAAGAAACTGAATGTTTGGTATCAGCAAATAGTTATTAAAATAACAAGGAATCTTTGCGAGCTGCTATTTGCTATTTGTGGCGAAAGGGAAAGGATTAAGAGTTGATCACGTCTTGAAAGTTAGGTTTATGACCTTTCATTAAGGTTAAAACCATTTATATATGTTTAGATCGAAAAGTAAGTATTCCTCTGATAGGAACACTTCACTTTACGGTCACAACAACTGGTCAAACAGAAATGGAAACAAATATTAAAAAATCGATTAGGTCTTCATCGATTCAGATATCCAAAAATCTGCTACGGCAATTACCTTCAACACTCATACATACGGGAGCCTGCCAGGGCTGGGCGAAAAAAACCAAAAAAATTTTTCGAACTTTTTTTTTCGATTTTGAAAACCAAAAAAATTTTTTCGACTTTTTTTTCGATTTTAAAAACCAAAAAAATTTTTCGACTTTATTTTAAGAACTAAAAAAATAGAAGAAAAAATACAACGAGAACGAGAATGAACGTCTGAATGAAACTTTTTTCTCATTTTTAAAGTGTTATTTTATGATGCTTCTCAAAGTAAAAACCCCCTTCCTTATACCTTACCACGCATTTTCCATGCGTAAGAAACTCAAACTCAAGAAAAACCTAGACGTATTTAGGCCATTCTCAAAAGTATCTGTGCTTGAAAAAAGGTTCATAAACAAAACCAGATATACAACCAGATAGGTACACACTTCAATCAACAATAAGAGGGCCCTGCTAGGATAGGTACACACATCAATCAATAATAAGAGGGCCCTGCTAGGATAGGTACTCACTTCAATCAATAATAAGAGGGCCCTGCTAGGATAGGTACACACTTCAATCAATAATAAGAGGGCCCTGCTAGGATAGGTACACACTTCAATCAACAATAAGAGGGCCCTGCTAGGATAGGTACACACTTCAATCAATAATAAGAGGGCCCTGCTAGGATAGGTACTCACTTCAATCAATAATAAGAGGGCCCTGCTAGGATAGGTACACACTTCAATCAATAATAAGAGGGCCCTGCTAGGATAGGTACACACTTCAAAATCAATAATAAGAGGGCCCTGCTAGGATAGGTACTCACTTCAATCAATAATAAGAGGGCCCTGCTAGGATAGGTACACACTTCAATCAATAATAACAGGGCCCTGCTAGGATAGTTACAAACTTCAATCAATAATAAGAGGGCCCTGCTAGGATAGGTACACACTTCAATCAATAATAAGAGGGCCCTGCTAGGATAGGTACAAACTTCAATCAATAATAAGAGGGCCCTGCTAGGATAGGTTCACACTTCAATCAATAATAACAGAGCCCTGCTAGGATAGGTACACACTTCAATCAATAATAAGAGGGCCCTGCTAAGATAGGTACTCACTTCAATCAATAATAAGAGGGCCCTGCTAGGATAGGTACACACTTCAATCAACAATAAGAGGGCCCTGCTAGGATAGGTACACACATCAATCAATAATAAGAGGGCCCTGCTAGGATAGGTACTCACTTCAATCAATAATAAGAGGGCCCTGCTAGGATAGGTACACACTTCAATCAATAATAAGAGGGCCCTGCTAGGATAGGTACACACTTCAATCAACAATAAGAGGGCCCTGCTAGGATAGGTACACACTTCAATCAATAATAAGAGGGCCCTGCTAGGATAGGTACTCACTTCAATCAATAATAAGAGGGCCCTGCTAGGATAGGTACACACTTCAATCAATAATAAGAGGGCCCTGCTAGGATAGGTACAAACTTCAATCAATAATAAGAGGGCCCTGCTAGGATAGGTTCACACTTCAATCAATAATAACAGAGCCCTGCTAGGATAGGTACACACTTCAATCAATAATAAGAGGGCCCTGCTAAGATAGGTACTCACTTCAATCAATAATAAGAGGGCCCTGCTAGGATAGGTACACACTTCAATCAATAATAAGATGGCCCTGCTAGGATAGGTACAAACTTCAATAAATAATAAGAGGGCCCTGCTAGGATAGGTACACACTTCAATCAATAATAAGAGGGATCTGATAGGATAGGTACACACTTCAATCAATAATAAGAGGGCCCTGCTAGGATAGGTACTCACTTCAATCAATAATAAGAGGGCCCTGCTAGGATAGGTACACACTTCAATCAATAATAAGAGGGCCCTGCTAGGATAGGTACTCACTTCAATCAATAATAAGAGGGCCCTGCTAGGATAGGTACACACTTCAATCAATAATAAGAGGGCCCTGCTAGGATAGGTACACACTTCAATCAACAATAAGAGGGCCCTGCTAGGATAGGTACACACTTCAATCAATAATAAGAGGGCCCTGCTAGGATAGGTACTCACTTCAATCAATAATAAGAGGGCCCTGCTAGGATAGGTACACACTTCAATCAATAATAAGAGGGCCCTGCTAGGATAGGTACACACTTCAAAATCAATAATAAGAGGGCCCTGCTAGGATAGGTACTCACTTCAATCAATAATAAGAGGGCCCTGCTAGGATAGGTACACACTTCAATCAATAATAACAGGGCCCTGCTAGGATAGTTACAAACTTCAATCAATAATAAGAGGGCCCTGCTAGGATAGGTACACACTTCAATCAATAATAAGAGGGCCCTGCTAGGATAGGTACAAACTTCAATCAATAATAAGAGGGCCCTGCTAGGATAGGTTCACACTTCAATCAATAATAACAGAGCCCTGCTAGGATAGGTACACACTTCAATCAATAATAAGAGGGCCCTGCTAAGATAGGTACTCACTTCAATCAATAATAAGAGGGCCCTGCTAGGATAGGTACACACTTCAATCAATAATAAGATGGCCCTGCTAGGATAGGTACAAACTTCAATAAATAATAAGAGGGCCCTGCTAGGATAGGTACACACTTCAATCAATAATAAGAGGGATCTGATAGGATAGGTACACACTTCAATCAATAATAAGAGGGCCCTGCTAGGATAGGTACTCACTTCAATCAATAATAAGAGGGCCCTGCTAGGATAGGTACACACTTCAATCAATAATAACAGAGCCCTGCTAGGATAGGTACAAACTTCAATCAATAATAAGAGGGCCCTGCTAGGATAGGTACACACTTCAATCAACAATAAGAGGGCCCTGCTAGAATAGGTACAAACTTCAATCAATAATAAGAGGGCCCTGCTAGGATAGGTTCACACTTCAATCAATAATAAGAGGGCCCTGCTAGGATAGGTACACACTTCAATCAATAATAAGAGGGCCCCAAAACGGTGATCATTGTATGAAAAAAAGCTTCGAATAAGTCTAAAAGAAAGAATGTATGTAAGATTTAATTTGATGGACGCAGTGCGACGGTTGTTTTTCGGCGATGAACAGTTCGTCTCATGATAGGAATGTTGTTGATATACGTTCAAACTCGCTTCGCTTCCCGCGTGAATGTGTAACTTGATGAGATATTCTATCTTTAGTTGTTTGATTCCATCTCACTCCATTGTTCCCTATACGCAGAGCGTTTTTGAATCTAGAACTGAAATCCGAAAAACTAACGTATTATTTGAATTTTTGAGATTTCAGAAATTACTACTACTTCTGGGATGAATAATTTCAAGGGTTAAGTTTAACATCTTTTTCTCTCAATATCTCTCAAGAAGACAACCTTGTTGAAAGAATAATGTCAAAGCAAGATGGTTGAGAGCATTATGATAACTAGAAAAACAATAGTTGGAATCATAAAAAATGCATATGTATGTTTTTTCTCTATTTCTCCTCTCTGTCACTAGGGCAGAAGTCTGTCTGAGCTCTATTTCTCCTCTCTGTCACTAGGGCAGAAGTCTGTCTGAGCTCTATTTCTCCTCTCTGTCACTAGGGCAGAAGTCTGTCTGAGCTATATTTCTCCTCTCTGTCACTAGGGCAGAAGTCTGTCTGAGCTCTATTTCTCCTCTCTGTCACTAGGGCAGAAGTCTGTCTGAGCTCTATTTCTCCTCTCTGTCACTATGACAGAAGTCTGTCTGAGCTCTATTTCTCCTCTCTGTCACTAGGGCAGAAGTCTGTCTGAGCTCTATTTCTCCTCTCTGTCACTAGGGCAGAAGTCTGTCTGCGCTCTATTTCTCCTCTCTGTCACTATGACAGAAGTCTGTCTGAGCTCTATTTCTCCTCTCTGTCACTAGAGCAGAAGTCTGTCTGAGCTCTATTTCTCCTCTCTGTCACTAGGGCAGAAGTCTGTCTGAGCTGGGGTGAAACAGGCTTTTGCAACATGAACGTTTTAGCAGTGCTAGTGAATAATTACCTATAGTTATCAGATCTTTTATCATTTACTACTAACAATAATTAAATACCATATAGCAAAATGCTCTGTAAGCTTGGGCCAAAATGGGCTTTTTTGTATCCCGCCTGCTATATAAAATAGCGGGGCTTTCGCCCTATTCCTTGTGAACGAGAGTGGCAAACAAAAAACTAGGAAGTTATTTATCTTCAAATGCTCAGTTACACAGTTTTAAGGCAGTGACGCCTGGTAGAGAAGACAAGTGGATCAAACCACCGCACGGAAAAAAACCACCGCATAGATGTTATTCAGTTTTTTTACCGATATTATTACATTCTCAGCTTTCTAGTAAATGATGATTGATTTTCGAAAATTTCTCCCAAGTTGTAACGCCTTTGTTCTTATTATTATTCATGGCGTAAACAGACCCTTTGAGATCACGAAATCAATCATCTATAGCCATAAAAACCGTCTACAACATACACACGTGCTTACATTAATTGTAGGAAGAATTCATTATGAAACTGAATAAATAAACAAGTCAGAGTATGAAAATGTAAGAATCTCCCATATGTTTTGGTACAAAATTTCTTCCAGCCAGATTAAAAACTTGACTTCCAGGGACTGGAATGTCATATACGGAGTAACCTGAACCAAAAAATCATATTTTATTCATGTGGCTGGTTGCTTTATCTAGTCTTGTTTCCAAGACGTATACAACCTCATTACACATATTATGTTTTGCAGATAATGACTTAGTAGTACTTGCATTGAATATGCGCACACGTATCTACATATTATTGTTAGTAATAAATGATAAAAGATCTGATAACTCTAGGTAATAATTTAATAGCACTGCTAATACGATAATGTTGCAATATCCTGTTTGTAGTCATTTACATAACACTTTGTAAAAGATTTTGAAGTCCGAAGCAGACTGTTTCTTACCACCCATATAAGAAACTTTTAGACCAAAATGACTAATTAAACACACTATAGATTTTGGAAAGGGAGCGCGTGCCATAAAAAATGGAGAGCAAGTGATTGAACTATAACAATGGAAAAAACACCTTTCATATAACACTATCGCACGGAATAGCAATGTGTCCCGTGGTGTAATGTTAACTCGCGCTCCCGGTTTGAGTCGAGATGGCTGGGTTCGATCCCGCCCGGTGGGCTAGCTTTTTTCTGTGCTATAGTCCAATCACTTGTCAGCTTAACCAGGCGTCACTACCTTTAAACTGTGTAACTTAGAATTTGAAAACGGGAGAACGCATACGAAAAAGAAATTGTATCACTTGCTTTGTATCACATAGATCTTACTCGCAGTTAGGTTACAGAAACACATTGGACCGAAGTACGCTTGTCTTGTCTTTGATCGAGTCAATACCATAGATCTCTCTTTAAATTCTTTAAAAAAAACTATGAATAGGTATGAAGCGCTTGTCTCATTATCGTCACGAAGAGATGGGCAATTAGGAAACAGCTTACTTAATTCACTTCCTCTTTCTCTCAAACGTCACAAATTCATCTCGATGTAAAAAAATCTCTCAGCTAGCTTACACAGCCTCCCTTCTCTCTTCTTGCTCTAACTCGAGAATGAATCTTTGTTGTTTATGAAGGTTTGTTACTCTTATGTATTCAATCATCAAGTAAAGATAAGAAACGGCACAATTGAGAAAATAGATAAAGATGAGATAGCTTTCTTTGAGTATAGTCAAAACAGCTTCCGCATTTTTACCCACACTAGTCTCTTTTCTCTATTTTTATTTTTGCAATTTTCTTTTTTATTCTCTTTCTTTTTTCCTCTTTTTCTCCCTTTGCCTGTTTTGCGTTTGAAAAGGCTCTTTTCATCTTCTCTTCATCTTTCTCTCTCTCGTTTGAAAAGGCTCTTTTCATCTTCTCTTCATCTTTCTCTCTCTCGTTTGAAAAGGCTCTTTTCATCTTCTCTTCATCTTTCTCTCTCTCGTTTGAAAGGCTCTTTTCATCTTCTCTTCATCTTTCTCTCTCTCGTTTGAAAAGGCTCTTTTCATCTTCTCTTCATCTTTCTCTCTCTCTCGCATTCTTTCTCTCTCTCGCATTATTTTTTCTTCTTTTTCTTTGTTCCTTTTCCATTATTGATCAGTCTGACTATTGTGCTATACAAATTTTATATAATTTTTTTCAACATGATTACGTCAGCTTTGAAACGAGTTAAAAATGGATGCCTAGATGATCACTTCAGTTGTTGCAATGTCACGTGAAGTTGACGCAGAAGGTGACTGGGGAAAGAGAAGGAGCAATATCAAGAACATGGAGAAAGAAATGAAGGGGGAGAACTGACGAGAGAAGTAAAGGAGGGGAATAAACAAAAAAGAAAGATGAGAGAAAAAAGAAATAAAAAAGCATGAAAGAGTGGGGAAAAGCGTGAAATGGTTGTAAAAGTAAAAAATGGCGAAAAAGAAGCAGAGAAGAACGGAAGCGAGCAAGTAGTGAGATGATGGTTAATGGGGAGTCTTGTCCCAGGAATCAATCAATGCAGTTGAATGAGCCTCAAGTCGAGAACAGAGATTTGGAACGGAGAGAACAAAGAAATTGAATTGATTGAGTAAGGATTTCGAGATGAACGAAAAAATTGCATGTTTTCTGTGGAAAAAACTAGGCTTTGAGAGAAAAAAAGTAAATCTATTCTTTCCTTTGACTTTTTCTTTTTCTTTTCCCTCGAAAAACACAGTGGAATTTTTTGTTTCAAAGCTCAGATTTCTGCTCATTTAGTCATTTATTCATTTATTTCGTTCGAAATTTGACAAAGTATAGAATAATAAATTTCTATATTTAGATGTTTATTAAGGTTTTGATCGAAATCAAGGATATTTGATGCTAGAAAAGAAAAATAAGAAAAGAAACAACACAAAACAATAAGCGTGCTAAGCATATGCATATGTACATATTTAAAATGAGTTAAGAACTTTTCAGTGTATTCCTCCGTGTGATTTACTTTTCGGCCATATTTAAGGCGTGATTGGTAAATTTGTGTATGTTTTGCATATAAACATACAAGAAAACTTTTTAGATCTATAAGAAAGAATAAGAACACAATCACACAGGAATCGAGTACAAATTCAACTCGATCATACAATAACTGAATAGATTAGTTTTACTTTCTTCAGTATCACCGAATCCGGCGAGGAAGTAAATAGTCATCTCTGGAGTCTGGAGAGAGAATCGATCTGCTCTTAGCTGCCCAACCTTTTTTTTCCATCTCAACACATCAAGTCGACCGCTCCGCAATTCTCCTGCACTACGAAATAAGGCTGATCAAGAAACCGGAGCCTACGACTCGGCTCACTATCAAAAGTGTGGAGGCTGTTGCTGGAGTTTGTCGAAACGCATTCTCAAAATTTTATAAACTTCATTTTTGAAGTTTAGCTAATAGATAGTACTTACTTCTGACCCAGTCTAGCTGAGTTAGCATTCCAGGCTTGGGTTTTAAACTTTTCTCGCTTTTTAAAAGTTATTCTCGTTGAACACTTTTTGTTCAATAGAATGAAGACGATTGCCCTTGATCAGGGCTGAATCTGTCTTATGCTTTTGCCTGTCTACCTTGAAACTAACATTAAAAATGGCATACTTCGTTAAATGATATTGAACAGTGTAATATGGTTTTCATCAGCTTTTTAAGAGAGGCTTTTTGCATATTTGTTTACGATAAAACCGGTGTAAAATTATTATAAAAATTAAAAATAATTGCTAAAGAACAATAATCCGGATTGGTTTTTTTGAGTTTCTATCATCATCTATGTCATTTTATAAAAGCGTTAAAATTGATAATTCCAAATTCCATAGCTTTTTTTTCAAAAAAAAAGAGTTAATGCATTATTGTAAGTTTAGTGGATTAAGATATTCTGATTCGATGTCATTGGTTCCCAATTTTTTATTCACATCGTCATTGAAACTCGCAAGGCTTGGTTCTAGTCATTAAAACTCTCATCCGGTTTAGAGAAAAAGTCATGCAGAGAACCGCTTCCCGAACGCCAGGTAGTGGCTCTTTTCTCTCCGTGCCTTATTTCGCTGTTAATTAAAAAAAATCGCTATGTTTTTTTTTCGGAAATAATCATTTGAGTTTCACTCGAGTTGTGATACAGTTTATAAATTTCAAATAAGGGTTTCATACCTCTGAGCGTTTCCTTTGAAATAGCTCTCGTTTCACCAGTGATATCAGACAGAGTAGCTCAGTAACATGGATAACTTTTGCTGTTGATTGTGTCTCTGATTGAGAAAGAATGATAATTCTATTCGCTACGTCAATATAACAGCAAGTGTAACATTTCATAGTTATAAAAAGATTGCAATTATATTGTACGAGTTTGAACTGTTGATACTTTTTATAGTCAATCATAATTAAAATGGGTTGCTACCTTTCGAGAAACAAATCCTTTCAAAAGTTTTCCGAGAATATTTATATGATGAAATGTTTCCAAGGATATTGATGCTGTACATCATTTTTTCAAGAGTATTGATTAGTAAGGAAATTAACTATTTGCCATTTGTCGAAGATTCAGAGAATATAACTAGGTTTCCAAGTATGCAATCGTAAGCTAACATACATATGAGGTATTCACTTCCGGTTCTTTGTATGAAAATAAGTCCATGATTTATATGTAAGAAGTTTATAATTATATGTGTTTTATAGTGATTGAGGAAGAATAAGTTGTGCTGCAGCAGCCGCACGCTGCTTTAGTTGGCGCTGCTCTCAGCATTCCTCATTCTCTTCCGGTCTCTCAAAAATGCGGTGATAAACAAACAGGATTCGGTGATAGGTTTTTTATTTCGTCGTTAAAAATTACACTACTCAGTTTTTGCTCAGCCAAATTGGCTGCTTTGTACATTATCATCTGGTTGTACTGATGAATTAAAAGGTGAATTACGCTTCTCATGTTCCTCTACAAATGTAAATTTCTTTTAGAGGTTTCAAAAAAGGATTCAGAAGGAGATAGTCTAGACTGGTCATTCATGGCATATGAATCTACATAAACTGATGATTTGAGTGGTCGAAAAAATTTTTTAGTTTAAAAATGAAGATTTTTCACTTTTCTGAACATGACATGATAAGTTGCACTTGATCCGCGGTCGATGGTGTTTCCACAATGCTAAAATTGTTTTGTGTTTAGTGTGTTGAAACTACCGTATTTATAATACCATTCTTTCTATTTTTTGATAAATTTAGTCATTGAATCGACGAAAAATTTTAATGTGAGAAACTCTTTCCTAAGCCGTACGGCCTCGTTAGCGTAACCTTTACCTGAGCCTAAGCAAGGTTATTATGCTAAGCAGCTATTAATCACTTAAATGTGATTAAGCCAATTTACTCAATTTGACTGGATAAAACTATATTGTGGCTACAGTTCATTTTTTCCTCATACATTTTACCTAAGCCTAAGCGAAAAAATCAGTGAAAAGTAAACTGCCCCCCCTAAGTAAAGTGTGGCCTCCCAAGTAACAAAGTGCCGCTCTTCCTTACTCGCGTAATCTGGCAGTCTCTCACAGCTGAACATGCTTTCTTTATCAAGGCTGAATTAAGTAGAACATTTCTAACAGCCCCTCAAGAATTTTTTCTTAATAAGTCTTATTTAATTCAATTAATTTCAATGTTCTATATTCTCAAATGCTAAACTGTAATACGAAACTTCTTCTTCCTAGCGTTATTCCCGCTGAAGAGCGGGGTCCGCTGTGTAGATACAACTTCTCAGTGAACTTGAGATTCCTAATACACAAACTTGAAAAAAATGGAATCCAAGCCAATTTACTCTCTCTTATTAAATCCTTTCTTACCAATAGATCGTCTAGAGTATCAGTAAATGAAGCTCTCTCCAGCTCCAAAACATACAATAGCGGTGTACTGCAGGGTAGCTGTCTCGGCCCTCTTCTTTTCGCAATATTCATTAACAATGGACCATATAATTATGTCAATGGACCATATAAATCCTGATGTTAACACTTTCTTGTATGCAGATGATGTTAAAATCTTCTCACACAACAGATACGCATTACAATTAACTCTAGATTCCATCGCGAACTATGCCCTCACCTGGGGTCTAGTCATATCTATACCAAAATGCTTTGTCATGCATTGTGGTCTCAACAATTCCAGAGCCATTTATTACATTGATGAGACAGTCATACCTCAAACACCCTACGTGAAAGATCTAGGAATCAGCTTTCAGTAATTCATTACTTTCTCCAAACACATAGAAGAGACTATTACAAAGTCCACCAGATGCATAAATATGATTCTTAGAGCATTCAAAACCAAATCTATCGCCGTACTACTTAGAACATACACAGCATATGTACGACCCCTCCTTGAGTATGGAAGCGAAGTATGGTCCCCTGTCTCCATAGGACACATTAACTCTATCGAGAAGGTTCAAAGATCATTCACCCGAAGACTGTTAGCTAGGGCTGGTTTAATCAGAATGGAATATCCCGCTAGATTGCGCTTTCTATCTTTGCAAACGCTAGAGTATAGGAGAAACGTTGCTTATTTGACTTTCATTCACAAGTGTTTACATGGAATGATTCAAATAGACTACTCAAGTCTGTTTAAACTTTGCCCTTCCCGCTATCCTACTAGGGAGTCTCACAGTTACCGTATATCACTTCCATCTAATTATCAGACTAGACACAGCACATATGCATCCCGAGTTATAAACATTTGGAATAAACTGCCTAATAGAATTGTTTCCCTGAGATTCTCTAGTACTTTCAGAGATAAGATCTTAAAACTAGATGATGATTTTCTGGTTCCAACCTCTAAAATTAGGATTTGAACCGTTTGTTTTTAGTTCAAATGATCATGATGTTGTTATTTAGATTTTTTCTTTTTTTTCACGATGATATCGATAATTACTTAAGATTTTTTTGTGTGTATTTTCCAAAATTTATCCCGCTGTTTTCTCTTACTGAGCTCACATCTGTGACAGTATATCCGTTTATCACTTAACATGTTGTTTCGTGTTTAACTGGAATAAAAGAATTAATGTATGAATGAACTTCGCCACATCACACGATTCGATGCGTCTTCGGCTATCAGCCCGATAGTCACCATGTCTTGTTCCATAGTGTCTCATCATCTAAGCTTCGGTCTACCTCTTGGTCTTCTACCCTGGATTTCTATGTTTCAAGCAGACTTGGGAGTCTGGATTGAATCTAAGCATGTGTCCGTACCACCTCAGCCTGAACTCTCTGAGTTTTTCGGGTATCTCTTGGTCTTCTACCCTGGATTTCTATGTTTCAAGCAGACTTGGGAGTCTGGATTGAATCTAAGCATGTGTCCGTACCACCTCAGCCTGAACTCTCTGAGTTTTTCGGGTATCTCTTGGTCTTCTACCCTGGATTTCTATGTTTCAAGCAGACTTGGGAGTCTGGATTGAATCTAAGCATGTGTCCGTACCACCTCAGCCTGAACTCTCTGAGTTTTTCGGGTATTGAGGCAACTCCTAAACGAGCTCTTATCCTTTCGTTGCGCATCGTGTATTTTCGGTTGACTCCGAGGCTCCATCTCAACATCTTCATTCCCATTACATGGAGCATTTGCTGGGTCTTTGCTGTTGAAGGAGTGCATACGAGTCAATATAGAGCAACGGGTCGTACAACTGATTTATAGATCTTACTTTTCAGTCGATCAGGCATGCGTCTGTCGCATATGATAACAGTCGATTCTCTCCATTTGAGTCTTCTTCTTCTTAGAAATTTCAATTCTTAGCAAATTTCAAAATTATCAATGAAATCAAGTCATGCTGCGTTAATTCTGGCACTGAAAGCGGCTGTTGGATCGCCGTCTGTGGATATTTGAGAACCCAGATACTTGAAGTGTTCGACTTTCCGTAGCTCAGTGTTGTGTACTTTTATGGTGCTTGGGTCTTGAATTGTACTCGATGTTCCAGCTTCAAGATACTCGGTCTTCAATACATCGAGTCGTAGTCCGTACTCCGCAAAGAGATCATTCCATTTTACCACTTAACGTTCGAGATCTTATCTTGTCTCCGAGCATAAGACGATGTCGTTGGCGTACAGGAGTGTCTTCGGTGGGTCTCGCTGGATCTCTGATACGTGGGTCTCTAATAATCTCTAATACGGTGGATCTCTAATAAGAAACTGTAGGAATACAAAATTCCTTTTTTTAAATCGTCAATGGCTTGCAAGAATATTCGCTCGTTTATAATGAATCTAAAAGGTCAGAGACGCAGTTCAGCGTGGGGGAAAACTGAACCAAGATTTCTAATTAATACTAAAATTTGTCTTTCATTTAATGTTAAGTTTTGATTGAATAAACATAAAGTGGCTTTATATTTTGAGAGCTGAAGGCAGAAATTCGTCGAACGCTACACCTATTGCATCATGCTTCGGCTACACTGCGCTTTCCCAGGTACTTTCAGAAGGACTATAATAACGGTTCATTTCTAAAAAGCGGGCACTTTTCCAAATGGTGGTCGCACACAATTTTTTTCTTAGTGCACTTTATCTGGGAAAAGGTAAAATTTTGCCCTTCTGAATATTGAAAGACACAAAAATAAAACGTGAATCTACAACCAGTAGTGACGATCTCCAAACGCTCAGTTAGAAAGTATAAAGGCAGCAACGCCTGTTAAATTTCACAATTATTAGAACTAATTCAAAATCGAGTATAATGGGCAGGATTGAACCCATTAATTTTCAAAATATCTGTCCGGGAATGTGATCGCGTTATCATTACACATGTAATGTGTGATGGTGACGTGCTACACATGTAATGGTAACGCGCACGCTCTGGTAAGAGAACCAGTATCTCAAGAAGATGGTGACGTGCTACACATGTAATGGTAACGCGCACGCTCTGGTAAGAGAACCAGTATCTCAAGAAGATGGTGACGTGCTACACATGTAATGGTAACGCGCACGCTCTGGTAAGAGAACCAGTATCTCAAGAAGATGGTGACGTGCTACACATGTAATGGTAACGCGCACGCTCTGGTAAGAGAACCAGTATCTCAAGAAGATGGTGACGTGCTACACATGTAATGGTAACGCGCACGCTCTGGTAAGAGAACCAGTATCTCAAGAAGATGGTGACGTGCTATACATGTAATGGTAACGCGCACGCTCTGGTAAGAGAACCAGTATCTCAAGAAGATGGTGACGTGCTACACATGTAATGGTAACGCGCACGCTCTGGTAAGAGAACCAGTATCTCAAGAAGAGTGTTAACTCGATGGCGCTCATGTAAGAAAGAAGTGAGTTGGATCAAGTAAGAAAGTTGGCTCGGTGGCACTCTCCCTGCCAGAAAAATTTTCCAATCATTAGGTTGGGCCTACTTTACCTTCTGTGTGATTATGATTGAGTCTCCATGCGACAGTTCAATCAATATAAATATAGCTTTATTATCCTCTTTTCCACTCCCATTATAATAAAATGTTCGGCATAAGAAGCAAGATAGTTGCACCGGTAACAGAACCAAATATGAACTGATATTAGTTGAATATAACATATAGCGGATTGTGAGCGAGTACTTATTATTTCAAGAATCATCACAATCACCTAATGAGCTTTTCCACGTTAATTCATGCTTGGAAAGCTTCAGAAGCAATCACTAGATACGACAAGAGAGAACCGCGTTTGACATGCATTTCACTGGGAAACATCACTTCTTCACTAACGAGGCTGCACAAACAACAATAACAACATGAAAATCCCTGTTTGAAGGCATTCAAACATTAGCAGTCTACTATACGCCAAAATTCAAATCGGTACCTTTTTTCTATCGAAAGATTGCAAGGAAGAATCCACTCTGTTAACTTGTACGTTGAATTCGAGAATTATGCAACCCTGTTTAGAATCTGCTGGAAATGAATTACAGTGTAAAAAGAAAAGAGGAGAAAAAGTTCATGCATGCATATTTTTGTTTATCACAAGGGGACATGTCAGCGTGGGTTCCCGTAGCGATAAGGCAACAAAACTTCAGTAATATTAACCCCGTATGAGACCGATTTCGGTGTGCTCATGTGAACTAACGCGCGTTATCATCATCGCTTGTGAGTAAATACATAAATCACGTAAAAGTAAGATAGAATTTCAGTTTCGGTGACGTCCCTGACTCTGGGTAGACTTAGTTGTTTTCTGTTATTCGCTCAAGCATAGTACTTTTTGAAAAGAAATTAGAGAAAATCTTTTTTTTGTAACTAATCTTAGCTCAATCAGCGAACTAGAAACCATGTCTTTGGAGGGTTCTCTCGAACGGAAATAGAGTTAACTGGTCTACAACATAACCTATAATTATTTGGAACGTGAGCATATGCGTCTTCAACTGATTATTGCAAAATACAAACCAACTAGAAGGCTAATCCACAAAAATATGAACATGTGAGGGACCGGGTTTTGAGCACGAAAAAGCATTGCATTCAAGCATGCTTGGTCGCTGCATTCCGACATGAGGGCAGTCAATAATCATTCTAGAGAACTATAAAAGTGTAATTAGCGAGTTGGAATGTCACAGATTGAAGAGCCTAATTACCAATGAAAAAGGGCAAAACGTTCTTAAGAAGAAGTACCAGCACAGTATACAAGTCACTTGAGCAGAAAAATAAGAGGAAAACGCTGCGCATTATTGTAGGACAGTTGATGCGCTTTTGATGATAAGGGGGGTGTGAATGCACATGTTCATTCACGTTGCTTGAGTATGGCACACTATACAACTGTTCGCTATCATGGGAAAAATGACTCGAAGCGATGGTTTCTAGTGCTTAAAAATAGGATGAGAAATATGAGGTAATCTTCCTCTTTTTACTCAATTTTGTTCTAATCATTTCATTCTTAAATTTGAAAAAAAATTCTATGACAATCTTTGACTACTGACTAAATTCAAGTAAATAACTTTTTTTTTATTGAAAAAACTGATGTGAGTTGATCTGAGGAGAGAACACTGATTAAAGGAAGGTCCCTAAACCTAAATATGTATGATCCCCCGAAGATATGTGTAAGATTTTCTAGCATATTCAAGCTTTGCACGGCTCTTTGAGGATTCTACTTATCGAAGAAGCAAACTATGTATAAAACTTATTGGTCTTCAAGTCTTATTTTAAAACGTCCACCATGAAAAATGAGAGTGAAAGTGAGAAGAAAGTTAATTTCCTTTTCAAAGAGGAGCTCCTTTGCGTTCCCGCTCTTTTTTAGTCTCAGTCTCACTCTCTTCCTCGCTTCGATACTCGGTCTCGGGACCCGCCGGGAGTGGGATCGCCGCATTGTGATAGATTGGCACCACGACAGAAGTCGACGAGTTGGCGTCCAAGCAGGTTGCAATTGCGTCCATCACTCAAGAGACTTGCACTTTCTTGCGAAGTTAAATTTTGATAGAATCTTCAATATTTATAATATCCCATTACCTAATTCTACATATTTTGTTTGAGATTAACGACTTTTTCTCATTGATAAAAAGGCCCATACTAAGCTCATATTAACTTTATAGAGGTATGATTTTTTGTCATAGTCATTTCGTTATTCCAAAATTTAATCGTCTATAAACATTCAGTTTTCACCGTTTCCTGAAAGTCTTTATAGCATGAATCGAACAATGTTTCTGCATATTCTTAGCTGTCTTTTCTTGAAGCATAAATCGAACGAAAAAAAAGTTTTAATTCTGGATTTGAATAATGGAATCACTGAATCCTCACACAGAAAATAGCTTCCCTAAGTTTGGAAATTGCTCTGAAATATTTTTTTTCGCGTACCAATATAATATAAACTTTTATTTTCGCTTACCAATATTGAGCCGACGATCGATGGCGGAGTAGTGTTTGTAGGCGAGAATCGGTGCGACAGGATCTGCTGTCATTGACCTTAGTGACAATTGAATATGTTTAGGACTTCTTTCAATTAGCCAACGAAAATTTTTTTAAAGAGTTTATATGACAAAAAAAAAATTCGAAGCTACAAAGAATAACTTTTTCCCATATTTTTTTGGAGATGCCATTCTACTGTTTTGAACATTCGCTTGTAAACCATGCCATTGATTATAATAATTTGTCTCTCTTTTACAGCAAGCGAAGAAGATACGACAACACTGCCGAGGTCGCATTTCATACGAAATTGATATGTGAAGACTAGGATGGTCTTGCCTTTCTATGCAGTCATACATCTTTCGTGAATTGAGCATTTCTTCGGAAGTAAAAATGGAAGAAGAAAAGAGACGTGAAATTAAAACTTTAATTACGGTTTTATATGCGATAACTTAATACTTGTTTTGTCCGAATATTTTTTATGAAATCAAACTCGTGTAGGCTTTTGACGAGAGATTTGGGCCGTTTGTAGAAGTCGATTAGTTTTTGGAGAGTGGATGGTCGAATGATACAACATTGCCTGAGGGGCAGGAGAATGTCCAAATCATCAAAATCCGCCCGCCCGAATCTGAGCAGGAATATTTAATTAGAATGCATACCTGCTGTATTGGTATTCATTAGTAATCTAAAACGACTACATGAAAGAAACTATCGAATAAGAAAAGAAATGTTATTTCCTGTGCATAGTAGGAAGCATGCGCAAAATTGAATTCAATTTTCTTTACTCCCTTCTAAAACCATAATTTAAATGCGTCCTGAAACAGCTGTACGAGAATGATATTAAATACGTATTGAATGTTGTAGCTCAAGTATTTTTGAGCTTTTTTCTTCTTTGTTGTTGTTGTTGCCGGATGTAGCCGGCTTCGAAGAACGTCTGTGTTCTTCGTTTCTTGTTCTTCTTTTTTTCTTCTTATATCTTCAAGAACGCTGCGACCTCCAGCGGCTTGGTCCAGAGGTCGATTGGAGACAGCGCGGTCGGGTGGCATGGGCAGTTGAAGAGATGCGCAACGTCGTGAGGTCCGGAAGAGCAATCGGGACACACGTCGGGGATGGATTCGTCAATGCGGTGGAGGTAGTTGTTGATGAATCTGCTGAATCCCGAGCGGAGCTGGCTGAGCGTGCATCTAGTCTTGCGGGGTAACTCCTCTTCTTCCTGGATAAGAGGCAGAGGTCTGCCTCCCAGGATGACGCACCCTTCAACGATTGAAGTTCGTTCGAGACCATCATCGAGTGTACGGTGTTTGCGACTGATTTCCCATTGTCCTTTGACATCTGTTTCGCGGCTTCGACAGTCTTCTTGCAGCTCAACACGAGGTTGTTCTTCATTGCACGAGGGGGCGCCGGGCAGTCGAGGAGGCCGTGGTGGATGTGTTCTGGGTCCAACGATCTCGCGAGGTACTGCGCGGCGAGCATGTTCAGATGGGATTTGGTGCGCATAACCTTTGATTTGCGATGAATATGGTCAGTGTCGGCCATTTGATGATTCCCTGTCACGACGCGGAGTCCGGAGTTCTGAGAACGTTGGATTTAGGCGTGAGCGGAGTCCGAGAGGAATGTGGACCAGGCGGGTGCGGCGTAGTTGCAGATAGCTGGCGAGATGGCTTTGAACGTGAGGCGGAGGGTTTCTTTTTGGTTGCCCCAGGTGCTTCCGGCTAGGCTTTCAGTACGTTATTGCGCTGCGACATCCGTCTCGCGATGTCTTTGGCATGATGGCTGAATGTGAACACCGAGTCGTACGTGACGCCGAGTAGCTTGGCCTGGTTGACAGTGGGGACGGGTGATCCGCAGATTGATATGTCCAGAGTAGACTTGAATTCACGACTGAACGGGGTGAAAAGCATGAGCTGGCTCTTGGTCGGGGAAATGATGAGTGACCGTTCTTTGAGGAAGGTTTCAATTTTCGTGATGGCCCTGCGTAGATTTTCGGAGGCGACGTTGATGTTGGGATCTGACGCCCAGATCGTGATGTCATCAGCATACGAGATGACGTTCGTGTGGGCATCGTCTGTGGGAAGATCGCGGAGGTAAAGGTTGAAAAGCGTGGGCGAGAGGGCACTGCCTTGTGGGACTCCGTTTCTGAAGAGTCTGGAACTTGATACCGAGTCGCGGAAGCTTGTGTGTCCTGTTCTTCTTCTAAGGTGAGAGGCGAGCCATTTTTTAATGTAGTTCGGCGCGGTTGTTGTCTCAAGGAGATCGATGAGCTTGACGATGTCGATACTTTCGAATGGATTGGACATATCAATTGCCATGAGGACCGTTCGACTAGCGGGACGTTTCTGGTTAAAACCGTCTGCGATGCTCTTCGAGAGAGTTACGAGGGCCGAGATTGTAGAGCGTGTTGCCGTGAAGCCATGTTGGTGGTCTGCCGGGGGAATGTGCCTCTGTAGGGAGCCGAGTATTAGCCGTTCAATCACTTTGGCGACGGGCGAGAGTAGAGATATCGAACGGTAGCTGGAGCCTTCGGATGCTGGTTTGCCTGCTTTCAGGAGGGGTAGTATGATCGACGATTTCCATATCATGGGGATCCTGCCTGTGCGTAGGGAGCTGTTGACCAGGGAAGTCAGGGCGCTGATTCCTTTCGGACCTAAATGATGGAGAATCATAGGAGCGATGCCATCTGGACCAAGCGCGGTGGACTTTTTCTAGGATCTGATGGCGGCTGCTACGTCTGTGGTAGTGAAGTCCTCGAAGTCATCTGCGGACAGGCTATGTATTTTCCTCATAGTCTTCCTGTTTTCCTTTGAGGTTGTATACTGGACTGGACAAGTGTAGGCTTTGTTGAAGCGGCTCGCGATATCGGAGGCGGTCGTGATCGTCTCATTTATGAAGGTTATGGCGCAGTTCGGCGGTGGTCTTCCTTTGTTGTTGAGGATCTTGATGGTCTTCCAGAGCTTGTTGACATCTTTCTTTGGATCGAAGGAATCCATCAGTGCGCGCCAGATGTCCCGTTTGTTTTCGTCGGTAGCTCTCCTTATGTTCGTGTTGAGATCGTTCAAAAGGTCGCTGTTCGGATTCGATTCTCTGAGTGTGTCGCGTTGATGCATCCATTCTCGTATCTCTGTCGTTAGGGGAACTTCTCTCTTCTTGATTCGGCCGCGTGGGATTGTTTTTGCTGCAGCTGATACAAGTATTCTTCAGAAGAGAGGTTCTGCTTGAACGGCTGGTAGATTGGGAAGAGGATTTTTGGACAGGCTTTCTTCGATGTGTTGCTGGAACGCTTCACAATCCGCTTTCCGGTAATTTGTGAAGGTTGCGTCTCTGTGAGTGTGGTTGAAATTGCTGCCTTCTAGTTCGATGATTATCGGAAGATGATCGGAGCTGCCTTCAGTGATGGTTTTCCATGACGCTTTTTGAAGGAGATCCTGAGGGCAGATGGAAATATCTGGCGAGGAAGGGCGACCGTTTGAGGGAACTCGTGTGGGCATGTCGCGGTTCAGAGTGGCGCGTTCCGAGTCGTCAATAGCACTGGAGATGACGTTTCCTCTGTTGTCTGTCGAGTGAGAGTACCAGCTGGAGTCGTGGGCGTTAAGGTCGCCTAGTATGATGGAATTCTCGCGGTTGCGTAGAAGGGGGGATAGATCCGGTTGGTAGCCTGTGTTGCAGGAGGTCATCGGAGGAATGTAGACATTAGTGATGTCCAGAGAGAGGCCGTTGTTGTCCGAGATGCGAACAGTCAGTAATTCCAGGTGAGGATCTGTGGTAGACGGGACGACGGAGTAGTTTAAAGAATGGGTGATGCCTGTGAGTAGGCCGCCACCTGTGTCGGTTTCGCGGTCTTTTCTAGCAATGGAGTATCCGGGGAATGAAGGACTTTTCGCACGATCCGTCAGCTCCGTTTCTTGTATTAGGAATATGTCGATCTTCAGGCGAGTTAGGAGGTCGAGGATCTCTGTTGTCTTGCCGTTTATCCCGTTACAATTGTATTGTAGCAGTCTCAGGTTCTTGTTGCCTTTGCGTCTGTTTCGAGCGATTGGAGCGAGAGCTGCGTCTGCAGACGGCGAGGGTGTGTCTAGGCGGGTCTGACATGGAGGGCATCGGTAGGTTGCAGGGACGTAGTCCTTGAGCGATGGAATACCGCTGCACTTCGCTTTCATGTGTGTCCATTCGGAGCAGAGAGAGCACTGGATGCAGTTCGTTTTCCCTGTCTTTCGGCAAGTAGAGCAGAGCCAGGTGGTGGGAGGTCCTGGGTTGCGTTCGATGTCTCCGGCTTGTAGAAGTAGAGATTCAGACAGACTGGCCGGGTCAGTCTGCCTCACATTGCAAAAAACGGAAGAAGAATTGTGTGCTTCTTTTTTCTTGTTGAATTAGATCTCTTCTAATTTTTTTGTGATTTTCTTTCTGTTCGTCCCTGTTTAAATTTTTCCTACACTGAAAAATCATATTCAATTCAATTATTTATCCCAGTAGTCATGTAGAACGCATATAAAAGCATGACAACGGATGACTGCCACGGATTTTAAACAAAGTAAATCACAGCAGTTCTGAGGTTAAGTATTTAAAAGTAGTCAAGATTCACCGAAATCTTGACTACATTCTCCTATATACGCAGAAGCCATTCGGGAACAATATTATCAGAGTGGGTAAATTCAAAATGGCATTTTTGAAGGCTATGGATGGTTTTAATGTTACAGTATTGACAGGTAAATTATTCCAAACATTGATCATACGGGAGGCATAAGTGGCTTTCAAATTCTTAGTAATGAAAGAAAGAACGATTCTCAGAGAGTGCGAACAACGACTCTGATAGGGAGATGGGCTAATAAGAAACAGCGGAGAATAACCAATTTCAAAATTATGATGAATGCATTTATGGATGAAACAGAGGTCAGCAACTGCTCTCCTGTATTCTAAGGTAGATAGATGAAGTTGTTATGGCGAGTCAAGGATACTACATATTGAATCATATGGTCATCACATGCTAATTGTAAGAAGGATTGAGAAATACTGCAGTTGTAAGGGCTGTTAGGGAGGGCCAATTTATGGGGAGGTTGAAATCACGACATAATATGGTTCGATAGGAGAGGGAGCAGTGTGGAGATAAAAAAGAAAGGATGCAGTTTACAGCATTCTGAGTAGTATGGGGAGAACGATATGAGGATATAAGCCTAACAGTGGGAAAAGGAAGACACAACAAGGCACTGGGATAAATATCAATAATTACACATTCAATACAATCAAGAGAATATTCATCAATTAGTACAGAAGTAACAGAGTTATGTACTATCATGGCAGTGCCACCGCCACGATCACTATCGCGGTCCGATCTATAAACATTGAAAGGAAGGTTATCAGTAAGAATAGAGTTAGGATCGGTTATTGAAAGCCAAGTCTCCGATAGAAACATGATAATAGACCTGGAGTTATGTGATAGATGATGAAGGTCGTACAACTTATTTCTAGCAGATCTACAGTTGAAAGCTAAGCATTTCAAACACTCCGAACCCACATCCTTCCCGTCCTACCAGAGATCTACTACCAGAGTCACTCGCCGAAGGATTGTCGCTCCGAGACGGAGAGAATCGTCTCGGAGCAACATTCCTTCGGCGAGTGACTCTGATAGTAGATCATTGAGATGAAGAGGGATCAGAATTGTTGTTAGGTTGATCAGTGTTAGAAATCGAAGAACTGTGTGGAACTGGTAGTAACTTAACATGCAGAGATGGAGATGTTAAAGGTGACATGCAGAGATGGAGATAAAGACCGAGTACCAGAAAATCGGAGTGCAAACGACGGGAACTATTCACATCAGTGGTGAACTGCTCCCAAAGACCTCCGAATTCAAGTACCTTGGTTCTGTCATCTCCTCAGACACGTCAACAAATGCAGCGGCACGCCAAAGAGTAAATACAGCTTGGATGAAATAGAGAGAAGCTACAGGTGTCCTCTGTTATAGGAATATCACAGCTGGCATACGCGGAAAGATGTATAAAACAGCGATCCGTCCCGTGCTTCTCTATTCGACGGAGACCTGGCCTACAACGCGTGTAACCGAAAACATTATCCACACGAATGAGTTGAAAATGTTACGCTGGACACTAGGACTGACTCGCATAGATTGTGTGCGTAACACGATTGTGAGAGGGAGACTCGGCGTGGCCCCAATAAAAGACAAGATGCGAGAAGGGAGAGTTAGATGGTATGGACACGTGATGCGAAGAGACGCGACCAACATCGCAAGACACGCCCTTGACATGGAAGTACCAGGCAAACGCCCGCGAGGCAAACCGAAGACAACATATATGGATACGCTCAACCAAGACCTGCGCCTTGCAAGACTCCACTCGGAAGACGCAATGGACAGATGTTTCTGGAGAGCTAGAAGCCGTACAGCGGACCCTACTCCGACCTCGGCCGGCGCGGGACAACGCTAAGAAGAAGAAGAAGATGTTAAAGGTGATGGATTGATAGAGGGTCTAGGTTGAGGACGAGAAAAGTAAGATTGCCTGACGACCTTTGTGGGAGATAAAATAGAACGAGGGTAGTTGGATGGTTTTTAATCATTGGACGAAGATGAACAAGATGGGCATCGATGACTTTGACAGGAGGATGTGTTGGGTCATGGGAGATATGATGACATTCCCGTTCAGCGATCAATTCGGTAGGGGTCAAGTCGGCCCTTGCATAGCAATCGACAGGAAGAGGCTTCTTTACTTTTCTACATAGTAGTAAAAAAGGTGTTTCGCTTCTCAGTAGAAGAAAACTTGATCTTGAGAGGTAGAACATAAGAAAGACCGGAGTTGGTTGACTGGATGACGATGATAGCTCAGTAAACCAGCTTCGAAGTCTTCTCTGAGTTCTTTCGATCCAAGTTTTTCGATGAATCTTGAGGTGGATTCCGTGTCCTTGGCAAAAGTTTCGTCTTCCGATCTACCCTCGGGAAGTTTCAAGATTACGGCTCGATTGAACTTGGCTTCAAGCATCACTTTGTCCCTGACAGTTGACCACTGCGGAATAGAAATTAAGCCAAAGAGTAGCAGGGGACATGCGATGCTTTAGCCCAGCCACAGTTCAGTTACCATCTGTTGAAGAGGAGAGACGACGTCTTTCAGAAGAGAAGTTATGTATCGCTGAGAAACTGAGAGTATTCCGATTCCCAGCAGTTTTGGGGCCCTTTTTAGATTTGAAGAGACCGAAAAAAACATTCATGGCGAGAAAAGAAAGGCAGTATGATATTCATATATGTATAGTGTTGAGCAGATTTATTGCAATTGTATTAACCGGTTTCTCAGACGAAAAAAAGCTTCTCGTCTCAAATTAAAAGTTTTGTTAGGTTTCCATCTCAGCAAACACATCCAGTTAAAAAAATATCAAAATGGGCTCCTTGTTTACGAATTACGGTCTTCAGATGTTGTGGATGTTTGACTATCATGACAGAATTTTACTCTGGGGAAAGATTGTCCCAGGCTCTCTTCATACACGATTTCAGAGTATCGAAACAGTGATGACTATAGCACTATAGTGACAAGGTGATATATATATATATATATATATATATATATATATATATATATATATATATATATGTGCATATACACCTTCAAATTCTAATTTACACAGTTTAAAGGCAGTGACTCAGATGACAAATGATTGAGCTATGGCACAGAAAAAAGTTAGTCCACCGAGCGGGATCGAACCCAACCATCTCTGACTCAAACCGGGATCGCGTGTTATCATTACACCACGGGGACACATGGCTATTCCGTGCGATAGTGTTTTTTTTCTGTGCGGTCAAGAAAACTTTTTATTTACTTTTAAAAGCTAAATCAATCTTATAGTTATGAAGCGCCAGACGAAGTATGAGTAAACTGTATGTTGAGTTTTTATTACGCTGAATCTTTCAAAACATCACGTTGAAACGGTAAAAATGCGAGTAGATGACAGAGCAATTGAGGGGCACAAGCGAGACGAGAACTGTAGAGGCCATTGGCGGTTTCCAATGGGAGTTACTAGACGGTTTCTAATGGGAAAAGAAATTCGAAGGGGGAAGTGAAGAGTCGCGAGTCATTCATTACATGGCAACCGCTCAGGAGGACGAGAAAATGGAATAATGATGTTCATGAACGTTTTGTTCATGAACTTTCATGAACGTTCAAAGGAATAAAAAATGTTCATGAACATACGCTCTGCCGTTGTCCAAATGGACAGCATATGAAGGTATGGATTCGAAGACGTAGAAGGACTCGTAGTGATGTCGGTCTTGGTTACCTAAAACTTTTTCTCTCGTTTTTCAACAGCAGTGTCAAACAATAACCCAATTAGACTTAAATTATCGTTCTCTACACTTTTCGAAACAAGCTCCGCAAGATATGCTTGTTTTCTGTTTCATTCTTGTCAAAGTTAATGCCTTCTCGTTATAGATAAAATGGTACAAATGTTTGATTTAAAATGTTTTCGCACCAATAAACTGATCTTAAGACTGAAAAAGAAAAAAGAAAGGTAGGACAAAAAAGACAAGGGAAAAAAGATGAGAATAAAAAGCTTATTTGTTTCACACAAATATCTTGATGTCATTCATTGAATGCCTGCTCTCGAGGACTACCTTTTTTCATATCAAATTTGTCATAGTTTGAATCTGAATGCTTGAAGTTCTGTTGTTAAAGTTTAAATTGTTTTTTCTTGCATGCTCTTCTTGACAAAAAAGAGAAAATGACCAATCAGGAAATCCATGATGTGCAGGTCTATCAAGTCTAGCAGGCGCCGCCCATGAGCGTACTTCTTGTCAGACTTGACAGTATCAGTGCAATAGTCCATGCTCGTTTGCCACGCTGCCAGCTGGTTCTTCTTCGAATAAGTCCTGTAAACAGTCCCAATTTTCTGGCAGAGTTGCATTAATCCGTGATAGAAGTGGCAAGGACGCACCTTCTATAAGGTGAGCGATTGTGCTTCCTGGGCACGGCAGCTTCGTCCGGGAGGAAAACCTGGACGGAGCCTTCTTTCAGATCTGGCAGGCCACAGATTGCGTGTGTCGTGTCACAGTAATAGTCGCATTTTGAGACGAAGCAGTGATTTTTGGCTGAATATTTGTAACCGAAGTCGATTTCAGAGTTCAAAATGACGATTAATATACATAGTATTAAGCTCTTGAATCACTCTATTCCTACGGCACTAAAAATGATTCTATGGGTGTTGAGAACAGCTACGATTCATGTGAGAAGCCGACACAATACAACAACAAAAGTTAACTTGAAGATTATCTTTACCAATTGCTTGTTTTTTATGTATCAGCTTTACTCTAACGGAAATGAGTTAGGAAAGGAAAAGAATTGTTAAAAATTGCATAAAAGAGTTTCTTAATTAATTTAAATGCTTTTTCTCACAACCGTCCGTATTATTAATTTAATATGTTACAGTTGAAAGCTCAATAATCACCTGGAGATATGAAAAATGTCTTTGCGAGTTTTTTTTCGGCTTTGGCGAACAGCTCGGATGTGATGTTGACGATGCGACCCGCTGTTGGCACAGCGCGGCGATAGCCGAGAACTCTGAGGAATAGTTCCTCTTAGAGAACATTTTCTGTAGTTTGCAAGAAAGTTTTTCATACACGCTTGCATTGAGTATTGTAAATTTCACTCTCTAATTTGGTTGCCCAGTTCTACGAGGTTTTATGTTTCAAACTCAGTGATTTCATTCATGTAATACGTGGATTTGCTGATAATAAAAGTTCCTAGATTTGGTATCCTTCGTTCAGTTAGAGCTAGCAAAGCTCCTTTGTTTAATTACACTGAGGGAAGTTTTTTGGATAGAATGGCTTCAAATTTGTGGAAGACCTTCAATAAAAGTACGAGTCAGGTTTCTGCCCTCACAAATTGTTCTTTTTTAGAAGATTAAACTCAGGCTTGAGAAGCCCTGGTTTTCACACATATAAGCTCAGCCGGAGTTTCCGGAAAGTCAACTCTATCGGGCGCCAACTTGTCAAGATGGAAGGTAGCTATCTCCGCTTGGTGTCTCTCGAAGTCCGAGAAGTAGAAATGGTTGGGGTCAGACTCGTAATCTCGGCCGAACCTGCGATATTCACTTATGATTCTCTTTAGAATTGATTCAAGGACTCTCGTCACTTGCCGACCGACTTCCAGCATTTACTAAAGAACTGTGAAGGATCGGAGAACATAATGAGAGCTGCTTGAAAAATAACGAAAAGTGAACCTTTTAATCGAATAAACTCGATTTCTAGAGACCATTTTTGGAAAAATATCTTTCATAATTGAATGATTTTGACAGAGATGTTAAATAAGATTTTAAAAGAGCTCAGAGTATTCTATCCGAGTTATAAGGTCTTTTATAATAATTTATTATGAATGATCTTCGAGGAATTAAAGTTCATTCTGGTACCTCATAGGCTTGAATTAAAGTTCATTCTGGTACCTCATAGGCTTGAATTAAAGTTCATTCTGGTACCTCATAGGCTTGAACACCGCTTGCTTCTCATTTTCGTAGGTGAACACGAATTTGACCTTAAAAAACTCAGTTAAAAAAAGAAGAATTGACTAGTTCACGTAAAAGTTTATTGAAGGAAAGCTCATTAGGATGTTGTTTAAATATTCTTGAATCGAGAATTAATTTTACTACTCTCTGCTTTGAATGATTCTTGATCAACGATAACTAGGTTTAATATAGTTATTGGAGAGAATTCCGCCCACTTGCACCCCTTCATTGCTGGCCGAGCGACCCGAATTGTATTTGAATTGTTTGCATGATTGTTATCTCATTTGATCTCAAGTTAAAAGATGCCAGTTATCTAATAAATTTGTCACACAGAGCTCATGAATTATATGTTCATCATCCATTAAATTGTAGGTTGACGTCGTCAATTTGTGGTTGAAGTCCTCGACGGTATTTTTGTTATGTGGGTACGTAGTTCTATTTATTTATTTATTTCAATACATAATTAAATATATTCATTTATTTATTCAGATACCTTTTTGTAACAAAAATGCGACATTCGGAACATGGTGAACACATGATAAATTCTCTACAGGTTAGGTAACTGCAGATTGAGTAGTTCTAATACATCGAGAGAACTCAATCTTGCTTTCAGAGCAAGTACAGTGGGAGCATATGTGACATCAGGTTGGAGGATTTGGCGTGGGTACCTATAGTGTGGGTACCTGTAATGTTGATCTCTTCGACCATTTCCAATATTTAGCTGATTCTGAAAAAAAATATGTTGATAGTATAAAAAGTTCAAAACTGTTTTTCAGATGAGTTTGAGCTGAGTAAAGCAGCAGCAAAAAAACCTGAGTACCGCCATCCATAATGTGAACGTGTTTGATGGGCATAGTGGTGAGGTCGTGTAACAGCTCGGAGATGACTTTCTCTTCTCTCCAGACGTCGCAACTCCCAATATCTGCGTAGAACCTCTCCCAAGAATCAGCACGTGAAACGCGCTTCCTTAACATGACATGAGGACTTTGATACGTTTAAAAAAAGGAAAACAAAAAACAAGGGGCATGAATTATTGGTCCACCATTTAAATAGAAGTGTCACCAAATAAAATAGTAACGTCCACCAAATAAAATAGTAACGTCCACCAAATAAAATAGTAACGTCCACCAAATAAAATAGTAACGTCCACCAAATAAAATATTAACGTCCACCAAATAAAGTACTAACGTCCACCAAATTTTGTAGGCACGTCCACCAAATTTTTTTTCTTGTGAACTTCACCACGGCATTTTTTTCTCACCTGACACCAACCTGTATTTTTTTATTCATTTATTGAAATACATTTCCCAATGTAACAACACGAGGAAGACTCTGCTGACAAAACTAAAGATAAAAATTTAAAAAAAAACAGAAAAAAACAAACAACGAGAACGAGAATGAACGATTATTATAAACTTAAATCGATGTTTAAGACCTCTGGAACATCCAGCAATGACAAATTTATCCGAAAACTTAGAATGGTTTGATTCCTGAAAAGACTGACCGGTAATTTCATAAAAAATCGAGATGTCCGATAAGCGAAAGAGTGAAAAAGTGAGTTTCTGTTTGTGTGCCCTATATGGAAAGCATAGAAGGAGGTGCGACCGTTACACTGTTTGAAAGTGTAAAATTTACAAACTGGAACGTCAGTGTAACCTTTGAGAATTTTGAAAGCCAAAAGAATATCAGCTTCTAATCTTCTTGCTTAGAGAGATGTCAGGTTAAATCTTATCAATCTACTTTCATAATTGCACCACTCCGTGAGTGCAACACAACGTAACTGTAGTAATTTTGTGAACGCATGTTGAACATTCTCTAATTTTCTGATCAAGGTAATTTTGTGGGGAGACCAAACAACGGAAGCAAAGTCTAGCACCGGCAGAACATAGGTTTTAAAGCATATAATATATGGTGCTGCTATTTTCATCGATAGTGATCTGAATAAGGCATAGACAATTTTCAATGCTCGTCTTGTTACCTGTTCAATATGGAAAACAAATGAGAGCTCATTATCAACATAAACTCCTAGATCACGAATTGGCGATTCTGAGATGATAAATGCAGTTGGAGGTGAGTTCGTAACCAAATAAGGGAATTTTAGGTTCTTTTTACCCATATGGAGAGCATTACATTTGTGTGTGGTAATTGAGAGCTGCCATTCATCACAGAATTCATTTATGAGTCTAGTCGCCTTAGTTAATTGAGCATGCGCGTGATCACAATTCCGGTTGTTATAAGACGCGTAAATTTTCAAATCATCTGCAAATATTTGAGCTGTAACCATCGGCAGCATGGAAAGTTTAAGTGAGAGTTCGGCCTTAAAACTGTGTAACTGAGCATTTGAAGATTTATCATCCATCTCCGACCTCTCTTCTGTCTTAATTGTGAAATCTGGAGTTATGCTCCATTCACGACGCTTTCGCTTCATGAGCATGCGTGACTAAAGAGAAGGAGGCAATTGAGCCTTTAATAAGCACTATCGCACGGAATAGCAATGTGTCACCGTGGTGTAATGGTTAACACGCTCGCTCCCGGATAGAGGAGAGATGGTTGCATGGGTTCGAGTCCCCCCGGTGACTAGCTTTTTTTCCGTGCGGTGGTTTGATCAGTTCGTTTTTGTGTTTGAGCATATGGCGGATATGAGACGGATAACTCTCGAACGGCAACTTACTTCTAACAATCGGAGTGTGAGCAATGATAAGAGGATTATAGTAGCGAGAAAACGAGCACATAAATCGTCGATGTCAATGAAATCATCAAAGAGAGATGTCCAAGAAATTTTAGACAAATCTTTTATTAGCGACGAGAAATCGCATTTCGAATAGTTGAGACGCGGCTCCTGTGAATCATTCACAAAAAACAGGTCGATCGAGAATGAGACTATAGCGTGATCACAAGTAGCAGTGAGTGGGGCCGATGTTCTACAATTAAGTATCCTTTCGGGTCTTCCAATTACTACGTCAAGTACATTATCATCATGCGTCGGAGTATTAACGAATTGATAGAAAGAAAAATCGTGAACGAGATCAACTAGAGCTTTTTCTTGACCTGTAGCAGAAGTAGGGAATTCCCAATCAACCGATAAGTTAAGATCACCACACATAACAACGGTTTCTTTGACTGAAAACAGGTTCGATAGGACTTGGAATAGAAGTTCATTATGCTGTGTACTTGTGTTAGGTGGCCTATATACTAGAATCAAACGAATAGAAGTATTTGTTTCTGGTACATTGATTTCAATAGCGAGAATATCAGAAGTAAGTTTTTCTTTGATTTCTACAACAGAAATGGGTAAGAAATCCCTGCACAAAATAGCAACTCCTCCACCACGTTTGCTAGTTCTATCAGCGCGAAAAATCTGGTAGGGTAAGCCCGCAATCAACTCAGAATCGCCAATCGAATTATTCAACCAAGATTCACAAATGAGAAAAACATCGGGTTTAAATACAGATAAATAAGTGTGCAATGCAGGTAATTTGTTTCTAATGGAACGAGCATTAATCAATATACACATTTTAGGCTAGATATAAAAGAAAAATTCAAATTCAAAGAACTTGAAAAGCGACCTGGGTTTACTAGTTTGATGGGCTTGCATTCCTCTTACTCGCTCCGATATCCTTTTTTTCCATAGCTGGTCTCTGTATATCACCCAGCCTTCTTCCGGGTGACTTTTCTTCAGGTTGGCCAGCTCGGCGCGCATCTTCCGCCATTCCTCTCGCTCAGAAATAGTCATGCTTTTCCTGATGAAAATGCCGTTCCAGGCGGGAGTTGATCTCAGAATTGAAGCGGCTTGCAGAGCCTTCAGCAAGTGACCACGAGTAGGGAGAAGGACTTTGAGAAGACGAGGACGATCACTAGGTTATCCCATGCGGAAGATGGTTTGCGCGCTTACTTCGAGATTTAGTGCGGTCAGGACTGAAGCGACTTTTTTTTCGTCATGTTCCATTCTCATAGATGGGTTTGGGTCCGAAGATTCAGGTAAGCCAACGATTACGATTGATCTGAGCCGATTGTGCTTCTCAATCTCTGATTCAGAGGGATGAAGAGCTTGAGAGTGGTCCGGGATGGGCTTGAGAGGGGAGCATTTGCAAGTTGAGTTAGCCGAAGACAATTGTTCAATAGTAGTTGATAAGTTGATTAAGAGCCGAGAAATCGAGTCCCAAAACCCTTTGGGAACGCCTGGCGGTGGGTCACTGTTGGCGAAGGAGAGCGTCTCAGTGACAATAGTAGAGATTCCTCGCGTGTTTGGACTCGAAGGGGAAGTATTAGGAGTTGGGTTTGCAGGAAGCAAACGTTTATGTGCTCTTGTGACTGGCATGGAGAGAGGAAATCGCTAGTTTACTGTTCAAGACGTGAAAAACACGCAGAGTGTTTTTCACGTCTTGATTTTTTCCACCAAATTAAAAGTCCACCAATTTTTTTCGTGAAGTTCACCACGGCATTTTTTTCTCACCTGACACCAAAGGTTACTTTTTCTGCTCTCTCAGTGAGTTGTTTTTGATGGTTTTTTTTGTAGTGGAGGTAATTTTCACGGGAGTAAAGTTTTTTATGAGTGTTTTTTTGTTGTTGAATGTTTTCTTTAGGTCATTCTGTTGAATGTTTTGTTTCAGATTTAATTTAAAAATAGGTACTTCTGCAGTTTAAGTGGCAGCGCTCGTGGGCTTTAAACGTTTTGGTTTCGAAAAATTTCTTCATAGGATATGATTTTGAGCATCAGGGACTTTGGTTCTTGAAAAAAAAACTTGTAAAAAAAATTTTTTTCAGAAAAAACAACAAAATTTCCAGAAAAAACTTCTTTTTTTTCTTTAGTGTGGTTTATATCTGTATAAAAATTTATAAATTTATCTATAATAGCTAAAAAAAGATTTTAAAAATGAAAAAAATAACCTGATTTTGCAACTGCAAAAAATTATTTTTACATTAAAACGCTGGTACTTTTTTACTTCGTCTGGTAGGCGCGTCGCGGCCCTCTTCGCGTCGCGGCCTCTCAATTTTTATATTTTTTTCTCTTTTTTCTTCTTTTCTCTCTTTTCTTTTCCTTTTTTAAAAAAAAATCTTTATAAATTTTGGGGAAAGGAAAGGGGGGAGGGGGAGGGGGGTTTACCTAAGCAGGGAAGGGAGGGGGTCTTAAAGGGGGCAGGGGGGAAGAAAAGGGCCCTACCTAAGGAAGGGGGGGTAAGGGCCCTAGGGAGGGGGGGAGGGGGAAGAGGGGGCCCTAAAGGGGGGAAGGGGGGCCCTAAGGAGAAAGGGGGGAGGGAGTTTTCATGAATAAAATCTCTTTCTGAAAAAAAATAAATAAAAGCCGCGACGCGGGCTGCGACCCAAAGGGGGCCGCGACGCACCTACCAGACGAATTAACAAAGGGCCAAAACGCTTAAGCTTAGGAAAAAGTTGGCTCTAATCTACTTTAGCCGTCCAAAGATTTTTTCTCAGAAAGAGATTTTATTCATGAAAACTCCCTTCCCCTTCTCTCCTTAGGGCCCCCTTCTTCCCTTTAGGGCTTTGGGGGTGACTGAAACTGCAGTTGAGTCCAAAAATTTTTTTTTGTGAAAAAATGAAAAATTTTTTTGCAAGAACCGGAGTTTTCGCAAGAACCAGAGTCCTTGATGCTCAAAATGAACATCTATGAAGAAAAAAAGCGAAACCAAAGCGTTTAAAGCCCACGAGCGCTGCCACTTTAACTGCAGAAGTGCCTATTTTTAAATTATATCTGAAACAAAACATTCAACAGAATGACCTAAAGAAAACATTCAACAACAAAAAACACTCATAAAAAACTTTACTCCCGCGAAAATTACCTCCACTACAAAAAAAACCATCAAAAACAACTCACTGAGAGAGCAGAAAAAGTTACCTTTGGTGTCAGGTGAGAAAAAAATTCCGTGGTGAATTTCACGAAAAAAATTGGTTGACTT
>OZ057409.1:1029271-1059466 GCA_964056735.1 Allodiplogaster pararmata | reverse complement strand
CTTCTACTTCTTACTTCTTCTTTTTCATCAAAATCGAAAACAACATGATTCATTTGCAGAGAAAAAAAACGCGAACGTAAAAAAATACTCTTTATTCCAAAAACTTTATTACATGATTCAATAAATGTAATCTATTTAATTTGCTTGTAACTTACTCTTACTCACACTTCTATTTGCTTTTTTTCATTTTTTTTTTCACAAACTTTCACTTTCACTCCCCCTCTTACCCTAACTTTCAATCTCTCGCTTCCCTCTTACCCTAACTTTCAATCTCTCGCTTCCCTCTTACCCTAACTTTCAATCTCTCGCTTCCCTCTTACCCTAACTTTCAATCTCTCGCTTCCCTCTTACCCTAACTTTCAATCTCTTGCTTCCCTCTTACCCTAACTTTCAATCTCTCGCTTCCCTCTTACCCTAACTTTCAATCTCTCGCTTCCCTCTTACCCTAACTTTCAATCTCTCGCTTCCCTCTTACCCTAACTTTAAATCTCTCGCTTCCCTCTTACCCTAACTTTCAATCTCTCGCTCCCCTCTTACCCTAACTTTCAATCTCTCGCTTCCCTCTTACCCTAACTTTCAATCTCTCGCTTCCCTCTTACACTAACTTTCAATCTCTCGCTTCCCTCTTACCCTAACTTTCAATCTCTCGCTTCCTCTTACCCTAACTTTCAATCTCTCGCTTCCCTCTTACCCTAACTTTCAATCTCTCGCTTCCCTCTTACCCTAACTTTCAATCTCTCGCTTCCCTCTTATTCTCTCATTCTCTTTCTCTCTTTCTTTACCTCTTAAAAACATTTTTTAAAGTTTCCTCGAAGGACATTTACAAATAATTATTGAAGTTGAATACCAAACCTATTCCGAGAGTCTTCAAATGCTCAGTTACACATTTTTAAGGCAGTGACGCCTTACACAGTTTTAAGGCAGTGACGGCAAGCATGCGTGACTGTCACCGTGGTGTAATGGTTAACACGCTCGCTCCCGGATAGAGGAGAGATGGTTGCATGGGTTCGAGTCCCCCCGGTGACTAGCTTTTTGCCGTGCGGTTAGTTTGATCAATTTGTTTTCTACCAGGCGTCACCTTAAAACTGTGTAACTGAGCATTTGAAGATTTATCATCCATCTTCGACCTCTCTTCTGTCTTAATTGTGAAATCTGGGGTTATGCTCCGTTCACGACGCTTTCGCTTCATGAGCATGCGTGACTAAAGAGAACGAGGCAATTGAGCCTTTAATAAGCACTATCGCACGGAATAGCAATGTGTCACCGTGGTGTAATGGTTAACACGCTCGCTACCGGCTAGAGGAGAGATGGTTGCATGGGTTCGAGTCCCCCGGTGACTAGCTTTTTTCCGTGCGGTGGTTTGATCAATTTGTATTCCGAGTTTTGTAGAACAAAAAAGGGTTGGGTTTCCATCGAAGTACCTGGTAAAATTTATGTGCATAGAGTTCATTCCGGTGTGTTCTTGTAACAAGGAAAGGGACATAAAGAGATATGAAGATGAAGAGAGAGATAGAAAGAAATTCATGAGCTGAACGACGGGGTATTCGGACCGAAATATGCTCATCCGGAGGTAGAAAAAATAATACGGAGTGGAGAAAAGAGAGACTAAAAGAAAGATACAGAGAGAGAGGAGTGGTGAAAAAGAGAGAACAGAAAATTGGGAGAATAAGTGGGAGGGAAACTGAAACGGAGTTGATTTGACAAATTATTCATTCGTTAGTTCAGGGCCCGTATGCAGAGTCGTGTATCAAAATATAGGATAAAATATAGCCTACAAAATAGTGAGTTGGAGAAGAGAACAAGGCGAGAGACTCGAATCAATGCAAGAAGCTCGAGTCTTTTTCTCATGTTTATCACACTGTTTTGTAGACTATGATTTACCCTATTACTTGGTCCATGACTCTGCATACGGGCCCAGAGCTAGGTAACCCAGTCTGCGCAAGAAGCAGTGAACATGTCACTCAGAGTAGAATGGTGGTGCTTGAAATTGCTGTTTATCTTACTGTGGGTGTGTTTTAGCTTATATACATACATACATATATTCAATTATTTCAATGGTTGATGGGCTTAAAATTAGTTATTTGTGTCCGTCTTCACATAAGAGCGGTTTTTGAGTTTTGTTGCTGTAAGGAACCCATCTAAGCCATGGTCGGAGAACTAGCACTATTCCGATTGGCAAACTATCTTAGCCGGGTGATATTCAACTCACAGTGGCTCTAGTAAAGTACTGATGGGAGCTTGGGGAACTTTCCTGATCTTTTTATAATTTGATTACTCATCCCTAGTTTCTCTGACTCAACTTTCCTCGCTCGTTGAGTGTCAATCTGATCCTGCTTTGAGTATGCTTTCCGTGTTTATAAATTTTTTCGAAATGTTACAGCCATTGTTACAACCGTACTTCTCATTTGAATAATGGATATCTCAAAAAAAGAACGATTTCTTCATCTTAATGAAGAAATTTTATTATTGAGTGCTCAATGCTTCAGGAATTTTTTGCCCAAAAAAAAGCTCTACACGCTTATAGTGTGAAACAACTGACTATTTACTTACTTTGTTTATTCTTCATAAGTTGTAATTAAGAAAACCAATTTCACAAAGATTACTACGTTTATTTGTGAACGTTTCAAATAAAAGTTTTTAAAGATTTAAGAAGGGTCTAACTGTTTAACTTTAAAACAAGAATGTTCCATTGAAAAAAATCACTAGGTAAAGCATTTCTTTTTGAAATGTTACATTTTTCGAGAAATAAAACCAAAAATTACATTCTCGTTGCTGCTCACACAACTTATCTCATATGAAAGCCACATTGCCAGCTTCTATCATTCATACTCATTCAACAGTGCCGATGCGTTTAATTGACGGAAGCAAAATTTGTATTTAGGAGCCGGAAAAAATAACTTACAATTAATAGTCTCGCTTTCGCAAGCTTTTTATGGGAACTTCTCATACTACAAAAAACTGCTTATCAAGTTGATAACTCACATGTTTCGAAGAAAATAAAAATTCTTACCTTAACCCCGAAAACAGAGACTGTTCTGAAACCCAGTCTACCACTTAAAATAAAAAAAATATCTCAAAAACTTGCTTTTTCATGAAAACTAACAGAAAACGTTTGTTAAAGGTGTCTTGAAAACGGTGGCGATATGAATAGAAAATAGTCAGCATCCAATCACCTTTCCAAAGACGAATAAGATAAAAGGTTAACAGTAAGAAAATGGTATTGTATATGATGTTTACGCAGCCGATTGGAAGCATCTTTATTTACCTTAAACTGACAGAAAGACGAAAATCAAAGCTAGCTAAAATGAAAATAAAAGTATTTATAGGAAGATGAGAGAGAGAGAGAGAGATGCATGTAGTCAGATAAAAAGGAGTAGAGGAAAAAACCCAGGAAAGTGAAATGGGGAAATAGAGGGTAGCTGTCATTTTTCTAGCACGCGATAGAAGCGTGCAAAAAAAGGTTAAAAGCGATTGAAGATGAGTTATGTAGGTTTGCGCGTATGAGACACAGATGATTATATCGAAGAAAAAAAGAAATCAGGACGGAAAGACATGACAAGAGAGAGAGAGAGAGAGAGAGAGAGAGAGAGAGAGAGCGAGTTAGCGGGTGAGACAGGATCATTAATTTAGAGAGCTTGGGAGAGGTGCGGGGAAGGGGATAGCGGGGTGTGTCTTCAAGGATATCATTATGCAATAACACGAATGCGGGCGTATTCGAAGCAATGTAGTACATGAAATGATTTTATTGGCAAACTGAAGAGGATGAGACCTTTTTTACAACGAAACTAAGAGCGTTCGGCAACGTCACTAGATTCTTTTTTGTGATAGGAAATACGTCTTGAGAACAGTCTTAAGATGAAGCTTCAAAAAAAGTTAAACCGAGAACGAAAAAGACGATTGTCGATTTAAGAGATGTCATGGAGAACTTGAAGTGATCCAAGCTTAAGCAATAAAAACATGTTGCGCTGAGAAGGGAGGAGGGGGGGGCTGAAAAGAGGGGAGGAGGGGGGGAGGCTGAAAAGAGGGTTTTGGGAGGAGGGGGGCTGGAAAGAGGGTTTTGGGAGGAGGGGGGCTGAAAAGAGGGTTTTGGGAGGAGGGGGGGGGGCTGAAAAGAGGGTTTTGGGACGAGGGGGGGCTGAAAAGAGGGTTTTGGGAGGAGGGGGGCTGAAAAGAGGGTTTTGGGAGGAGGGGGGGGGCTGAAAAGAGGGGAGGAGGTAGGGGCTGAAAAGAGGGTTTTGGGAGGAGGGGGGCTGGAAAGAGGGTTTTGGGAGGAGGGGGGGGGGGCTGAAAAGAGGGTTTTGGGAGGAGGGGGGGCTGAAAAGAGGGTTTTTTGAGCGATGTGATAATACTGCTCATAATACAATAAAATGGATATTCACAAAGTTAAACATTATTTCACTCAACCATTTCCCGCTGGGTAATAATGGCGATAAAAAAGCTCGAACAGAAAATGTTTAGTAGTTTTACATACATATCTAAAACGATATGTAAACTTTTAGTCTCTCTACAGGCGAATGAATTTGAATAGGAAAGCAAATTATATGTAAGTGATTACAATAAATATCCTTCATGGCTTAACGAAGTCAAATACTTCGAAGGGTTTTGTACATGACGAAAGGTTTGTACAGCTTGGGCGTAACTACACAATTGAATGGTTAGTGCTGTTTGCAGAAAGGCAGGGGAAAAGGGGAACAATCAGTCGAAGAGAAGCAGAGATGTGAAAAATTCGAAAAATTATGTAGAAGAAAAATCGAAAGATCAAAAGAGAGGAAAATGTATATAGAGTAAGGAATTTAGAGAGATAGAGATCAATAGAGAGATACAAGGAAAAAAGAGAATGAGACACACGAAAATGAAACTAGTCAAATTGGACTTTTTATAAACAATTTTAACTCTACTGAATGATACGATTCGCTGTTTAAATACCGTGCTTTTGCAAAAGAAGCTGAGATAAATTTGTACATGGAAGCTAAAAAGAACTCTAGGTCCTTTGAGAAAAGCCGAGCTAAGAGGAGGGAGATCCCACTCATAAAAAAGATCACATTTCATTTAATGAAAAAGTTCTTAGTCAGATAAGACATGTTTCGAGTTTACATTTTGAAAAATGCAATGTAAAACAGGTGAGAGGAAAAACAGGCGAAAAATGAATGTAGTATTATAAAATTATGAACATTTGATGAGGAAATGATTAAAGATTAGGCCGAAAACTTCAATGACATTGTCATTTTCAAGTCTTCAACTTCACTTAAGAGCTTATTTTAACACTTATTATCAGCCTGTGAAATCATTCGGATGCGATTCATAAAAGTCAAACTCATCGCTCTGTGAATATCAGTCAGATTGGGCGTCAATGCTGATCGCTCAGTTTCTGTTCTATAGGGAGAGAGTAATGCAATAAATCATAGCATGTAACCTTTAATCTTTTTTTTTAACTCATAGAGGTGATCCCATGAGTTCAGAAGACTTAGCGAGTTTTACAGATTATCGGAGGAATTCACGAAGCTATCATTAAATATACAAATGAAGAAACCGCTTAGTGTTCAGCTGAATGATTGAGCTATCGCAATCAAATGATTGAGCTACATATCTCTATCATTTGTCATCTTAACCAGGCGTCACTGCCTTTAAACTGTGTAACTTATAATTTAAAGATTTGATCCTATACATATGTAGATAAACTTAGATCAATTCTTCTTCCTAGCTTTTATCCGGGCATAGTCCGCTTCATAGACTGCACCACGCCATTTCAACCGATCAGCTGCGTCTTCAGTCTTCAGCCCGGCCACATCCATGTCTACTTCGATGCAGTCCCACCACCTAGTTTTGGGTCTGCCTCTGGGTCTTTTGCTCTCTAATTCGAAATTTCAGGACGATTGAGAACTGGACTCGGGATTTAATCTCATCACGTGCCCGTACCATCCCAGCCTTGACTCTCGGAGCTTATCGTATATAGGAGCGGTACCTAGATGTTCTCGGATGATTTCATTTCGCACCTTACTTAGACGAGTAAGACCGGGGCTCCATCTCAGCACTTTAATCTTCATATCATGGTGCATCTGTAGAGTCTTCGCTGTGCATGGAGCAATTTCGAGGCCGTACAACGCCACTGGTCTGACTACTGAACGGTAAATTTTACTTTACAGTCTGTCAGGCATTCGCTTGCCGCACAGTACATCGGTTGATTCTCTTCATTTGAGCCTGGCAGCATTGACTCTTGCATAAACTTTTCACTTGGGATCTAGGTCTGAGGTTATGTAGGATCCAAGGTATTATACTGGAAGCCATCCGCTTTTCGGAGTTCGGTGCTCTTGACTTTGATGGTATTCGAGGCACTCTTTTCCAATTCCATGTTCTCGGTCTTTTGGAGGTTTAGTCGTAGACCATAGTCATTGAAACCTTCGCTCCACTCTCCTAGCTGTCTCTCCAAGTCCTCTGATGTGTTGGAACATAACACAACGGCGTATGCATACAGTACATAGAGTTCTCGGGGGAATCTCTGGTGATCGTGTCCATTATCAGTATGAAGAGCAGAGGGGAAAGCGCGGAGCCTTTATGAACTCCTACAGCAACCTGAAATGACTCCGAAGTACCCGCTGGACTTCTTACGACACTTCTAGGATCATCATTTGAATCCATCTTATGTACTCTTTTGGGACTAGGTGTTCTCGAAGAGAGAACCATATAAGCTCATAAGGCACACGGTCTAAAGCTTTTTTCAATTCAAGAAAAGCGCAATGGACTGATTTCGCCTTTTCCTTGTGTTTCTCTAGATAGATGAATGGCGAAAATAGCATCCGTCGTTCCACTTCCTTTCACGAACCAACACTGATTGACGGTTGTGCTTACGATTTTGTGCAGCCGTGATTTGATGATCTTTTCCAAGATCATTGTTGTATAATATGAGGAATGAATATTATCGACCGGTAGTTGGAGCATAATGTGACATCTCCTTTCCCTTATGTAGATGGGTATTGTAGATGATCTACTCAAGTCTTCGGGATACTTTAGGCGAGCAGTGGCTATGAATGGCGGGGAGAGAGCACTTAGCTTTCGAAAGCGAAATGTTACCCCTAAAGGAGCGCAATCCAATGCTTACCAAGCAATTCGTCGCAAGAGCAAGACTCCAATCAAATCACCCCTCACATCGCCGATGCACGGAAAATAAACCCCCTAGAACGATACGTAAACACGCCAAGGACTTAGAACTAGTGTTAGAAGACAGTAATCAGAAAGCCGCCCTCAGAAGAATACATACTGAGAATGTAAGAAATTTCATTAGCTCCTGCCCCCCCCCCCAAATTCCGTTCTAGGCAAGAGACCACCCAGAATTCATAAATCAGCGAGCCTACTTCCCAGGGAACACAAATAACATTATCGCAGCTTCGTAGCGGCTATTCAAGTTTCCTAAACAGCTACTTACACAGAATAGGATCTGCCCCATCTATGCCCGAGATGTCTATAAAAAGCCATTTTAGGCATAACCATCCATTTTCGTGCCGCTGTGACCACACATTTCTAAGAACAATAGATTTTTGGAATAGTCCGTCGTCTGTTGTTAAATTCTCATACCAGTGATTTCCTTCTCTCTCAAAAAAGGAAGAAAGAATTCAAAAAAATATAATGATAAATTCCGAGAAAGAAGGATAAATAAATTTAATTACAGGGTGCGGCAAAAAGCTAGGTGGAAAGTATTTTTCCGTTGATAAATGTAGATAAATGATGTAAGTAAGGCCATTGTTTCCTGAGCCATTACCAGAAAGACCTCGTTCACCTAACCGGAGATCTTCAAAATTTCTTTTTTTTTGTCGTTCAAATTGTTCTACATATATAGGTTGGTTTGTTTGTTTGTTTTTTCCCCGTTCAATTCGCTATATTAAAGTCAAATTGATGTATCGCTTTTGTTATCGTATTTGACAATTGTTTAGCTGATCTATTCATTCCTCATTTTCAATTGTAATTAAATTCGTGCGTTATTGCATCGAAAGATGTAGATAATAAAAAAAATATATATATATATATATATATATATGTTCGAGATCGGAGGAGTATGCCGTCCCGGTCATTGATTGTCCTCACGCGAGAAAGGTCTTTTGTTGCTGTGGGCTTTGCAAATCCGGAAAACTTTCTTCTCTTCTTGAGGCGTGTCGAGCTTACTGTAGATTTCTTGAACTTCTGCGGTGCGTGTTTTCGCTACGGCTCTCTTAGCTTCTCTTTTCATACATGAGTACAGGGCTTGGTCAGCTTTGGTTCCGGATCGTTTCCATTGCTTGAGAGCCGCTTTCTTCTCTTTGACAGCAGTTTGGACGTCTTCGTTCCACCACCATTACTCTTTGTCAACAATGCATTTGCGACCTGGCATTGTTGAGTCCAGTGTGAATTCTCCTACAGCCTTCATCTTTTCTCGAACGAATCTCCACTGCTCCTCAATCGGAACGTTTTTTGTTGGAGAGGGTCCGGGGACAGGGCGGGAAGAAGCTGATGCATGAAGCGAATTTTGTTGTTACGTACATTATATAGATTTTATCTACACTTATCAGTGCAAAAACACATTCGAAAATGACAGAGAATACATTAATACATGATATAAAAATAAAATCTTGTCACAGTTGGAATTCAAAGTGCTTGTGGCGACTATTATTATACAACAGTACAAGCTGATTCAGCAAGCATTACCTTAAAAAAAGAAGAGTGTACCAACGGCATCGGTGACAACTTTTCTGAAAACATGTTCATTAGGAATATCCAACACATCTTTTGAAAGTCTGGAGAACAATCTAGCTACTTTCAACGAGAAACAATGAAAACGAGCTAAATTCTGTGTTGCTTCGACATACAAGCCATTTGAATTTGTGCGCGTGATTGGAACCCATTTAAAGAATCTATCTCTGGCTAGAATAGATCTGTTATTAAATATTTTTCAACCCATCATAAGATCCGCCACTTTCCTTCTATCCAATAAGGATGAAAGACCTCAGTGAGTTAATCGACAAGAATATGAAGGAAGTGCATGTGGATAATCAGGATTTGGAAACATCGGTAATAAACAATAAGAGTGAAAGCTTGTAGAACCTTCTCGATCGTTTGGCGATCTTTTTCATAATAGGGGTTCCAGAAGCAGGCAGCAAACTCAAGATGTGGAAGAATATAAGTAGTGAAGCACTTGAGAAAAATGGCTGGGTCGTTGATCGGGACAGCCCGTAAGAGTGAGTACATGGCTGCTGTCGCTTTTGTCGCTCGGTCTTGTACGGCTGGGCCTCGACGCAAGAATGAAAGGACTTGTACACCCAGGTCGCGAACTTGATTGACACGTGTTAACAGTAGATCAGAGATGGAATAAGATCCGACGAAATATTGGGGTCCTATATGTAAATGAACAGTTTTGGTGGAAGAAAAAGAGAGCTGATTAGAAACACACCAATTAATTATTGCATCGAGGGCACGTTGCAGTTCTTGACTTCTTTCTCTGCAGGTATCTCTACTGTAAGACACATACACTTTAACATCATCAGCGAACGCTTGGAATTGCACATTAGGGAATAAAGACAGCACATCGTTCAAATCGGTTATGTATATGATGAAAAGCAGGGGACCAAGGACGGAACCCTGGAGAACCCTGAGGTTGCACTCAATAGAAGAGAACGAAATCTACCCATGCGAACGGAAAAAGTGCGTTCTTTCAAGAAAGATTCGAGAAATGACAACAACCATAATGTCTACACTTGAAAAGCAACTTAGGAATACTAATTTTATCAAAGACACGAGAGAATTCAAGGTATATGACATCAGTGGCAGAGCCGCTTGAAAGTGCTCTTGTCCAATCGCCCTGACACATTGAAAGATTAGTCACAACGGAAGCCTTTACTCGAAATCCGTGCTGATAACTTGACAAGACATTGAAACGATCTAGATGCTCTGTCAAAGTTTCACAAACTATGTAGACGCTCTAATGTCTTCGATGCGGGCGACAGTATCGAGATGGGTCTATAGGAAGAAAGAGAAGAGGGTATCTTGCCTTGTTTTAAAATCGCGGTCACAAAAGAATGTTTCCAAGGAGTTGAAGATGTAATAACACAAAAGATGTAAATGTGGCACAGAGGAACAGAAAGTGGAGAGTGAATACAAGCTGAGGAATTCCATATGCACCGGTACTGCCAGTATATTTCAATTTAGAAAGAGCCCGGGAAACAGTGGACGGAAGGAAGAGACACAGATTGGCTTGTGGAGTGGGATTTCACCATTTGATCCGAGAAACCTTTCACCATTTGATCCGAGATTTCACCATTTGATCCGAAAAACCTTTCACCATTTGATCCGAGAAACTTCATTCAGAGGCTTTACGTTGCATTGCTTCTTGGAAATTGATTATAACTGAATGGTGCTACGAGGAGACGTCATCGCTCGTAATCACCTTGCAATCACTGATGAGTCTCAGATTGATTCTTTGCGTCATCAAGAAGTCGATTTGGGTTTGTCTTCCACCGTGGCAATACGTGGTGAGGTGAGAATCTCGTTTCCAGAAGAAGGTATTGCTTATGGAAAGAGCGTGCTCTTCGGCAAAACTCAAGATTCGCTCTCCTTCTGCATTCGGCGAACCATAACCGATGCCTCCATGAGCTCTCTTATGTACTTCACATTTTCTTCCGACGTGCTCGTTCTCATCTCCTCCGATCATGAGAGTTTCTTCTGGGGTGGATTTTCTGATGACGTCATCAAAGTCCTCCCAAAACTCGTCTTTCACGGAATCGCTGCATCCTGCTTGCGGTGCGTATACACTGACTATTTTAAAAAGTTTGCCATTGAATTCCAAGGAGATGGACATCAAACTATCTGAGATGCGGCAAAATTCTGTGACGACTGTCCTGAGGTAGGAGGCATCGATAATTCTGACGTTATTGCGGGCCGTAGATGAAGTTTTGCCCGCGTATTACAGCTTATACCTTTCGTCGAGATTCTTTGCGTTCCCTCCTTTCCATCTAGTTTCCTGGAGGAATACTAGATGCACTCCTCTTTTTGCCAGTATCTCATTGATTTTCATCAACTTTCCAGACACACTTCTGACGGTTAAGCCAGCTAGTCGGAGACGTGCACGATCTTCTAACTTATTAAATCTAAGACTCGACTTATTATTCCCTTAAGACGATTGCATGCTCCTCCCGTCGATTGAAATTTGACGCGCGTCGCTTGAAGGGATCGCCCTAGCAATAGGATTCTTCTGAAGGTGCATCTTAAGAGGATGCGACATTTTTCGATAGACCGGCTTGTCGCACGAACATCTAAGTCGATAGTCCAGCCTGACGTCCGTTTACGACCCTTTGGGCCACATAACCCGGGATTTTGGGCTTTGGGGGCTAAAGGTTATTTTTCAAACACGCCTCTTGACCGTGTCCCTTAGCGTAGTGAAATAACAGTGAGCGAGAATTTTATAGGATGTGGGATGCCCAGTTCCCACACCCACCCGCGACGCTCACTAGCCTAAGCCCCTCTTTGGTCAGTCATGGCAAAGCCACCAAGTCTCCCATCCGCCTGCGGGAAAGGCCCCACATACGCCATAAGGGTGATCAGCGCGTGGTTCTCAATTCATTGTTGGAACTATTGGAACTGTTTTAGCAAGAAACTTCAGAGTGTTTTCTGATGTTACATACCCAGCTATAGAACACAGAACGACGATGTTTTATGATCTTATATAAAGTCTAGATGTTTCTTCTAAAAACTGATAAAATAGTTTACATTTTTCATGCCAAAGCTTTATGAAAAAATCATGGCCAAAAATAAGCTCGAAAGTTTTCGAACTTTTGTAAGATAAAATTTGGAATATAAATATGTTCCTATAAATAAATAAAAAGTTGGAAGCTAATTTTTGTAAAATGAACCTCATAAGCGACAAACAGTGAACTTTTTCGATTAAGGCAAAGAAGAAAAATGATTGAAAATTGATAGAATGAATTCCGCAGATAAAGCCCGGACCTCACCTTTGATGGGTGGAAAAGGAAAGGGAAAAATTTCATACACCGGAGAAACATAAGGACTGCAAAGCGCACTAGAGACCAAGTAAGCTTGAGATTTTTTTTCTCTTCAAGCTTTTCTTTAAATTTTATCATTTGGAATTTTTTTAGCCAATTTTGACGTCCACAACCTTAGATTATTCTCGCTCTAATTAATCCTACTTTTTGTGTTTTTTTTCTAATTCTATATATGTATGATAAGATTTGTTCCCTTCTTGTTATTAAGTCGAAAAGCTCGATTCCTTTCATTCTCTCCACGTTCATGAATGAGTTTTTCTATTTCTCTCTTCTCCTCTCCCAACCAAAACTCCTTTATGTACAATTTCATTTCTTCAAATCTGTCTTTACAATTCCATAAATTTGTTTCTTTCGTTTTTGTTCAAATCTTGATGGATGTTCACTTTGATTATCCTTTAACTCTTCCATTTCCTTTCAATTCTTCACACTTATTTTACTTTGAAGTTTCAATATCACTATCGAAACACGGAAATAATTAGAGTATCGAGACTCTTCAAAAAAATCGCTTAACCAGATAGCGGATTCAAAAGGAATTAGTTTTTTGTTGAAATAAGCCTTAATTCTTTGATAGAAAAAAGTACGGGAAAAACTTCCGCATTTTCCGATTCCTTAGTGCATTTTCCGGTGACGCTCGAACCCAACGTTGCTTGAGATGTTGTTTGAGTTCGTGTATCAAGTTTCAGAGAAAGCATGTCTTCTGGCACTTATCTACATTCGAGGAAAAGAACATCACAACGCCGTATTTCTTTCTTTTAGTTGATGACTTTGTGGCAGAAAGTTCTCGGCTAGACTTGAGGTTTTTAGCATTAGCATCAGTAATGAGTTCGGGTATTAGAGAATTTGTGAAAAAGTCGTGGGTTCAGAAATTGAAGCAATTGCAATCTCTTTGCCTATTCAAATGACAGAGCGGACAACAGAACGTCCATTCACATCTCAGCAACTAGGGAAACCATATTGTTTACGTGTTAACAAGTCTTAAAATCATCAAGATCTTTTTTCAAAACTCTTACAAATGTGTACACTTTATTAAGTATTCGAGAAGTTTTCAAACTTGAAAGTAAGAAACTCTCACGAGAAAAAACCCACTGGGCAAGCTTTTCTTAAGATAGAAATATCCATGACTTTTTGGGAAAAAAATCAATTATTTATTTGAAGATCATGTTTTAATAACTGTAACTCAAGCTAATTAGAGTTTCAAAGAAACTCGAATTAGGACTTCGACATTTGTAAAATTGTTTTAAAAAGTTATCTCACTGAACTTCGCTGATAACCTGCCATTTTTTTCTCACTTGGGTTTTCTCAAAACATCACCATCTTTCGACATTTGTGTTCTGCTAAAATGGTCTTTGGTCTCGACAATTTTCGAATCTTTTGTTTGTTTTTTATTCGAAATCCGCAAAGAAACACCGAAATGTTTTAGAGAGAAATAAAAGAAGGAGAGTGATAGGAAGAGCGAGGTAAAGCAAGGAAGAAAGAAAGAGAAAGAGATTTACTCACGAAAGGACGAGATTGTTTGCTTTCTTCATTTCATATTAGTACTTTTTCTTCTATTTCTTCCTTTTAAACTGAAACAGCTTCGTTTTTTGTTGTTGTTCTTTTCAGGGATAACCATGTAGATATATGTATCTATGTATATGTATATGTATTGATTGTATGGTAGGCGAAGTTGAAGAAACCTTCTCTTTCAACACCACTTTGTACATATGTAACAACAATTTCTTCACTTATTTCATCAGATTGCTTCTTAACCGAGCTCGATGGAGACCTTCATCAACAGCGAGTTTCAATTCTTTCACTTTCTCTTCCAAAATAGAAACAAATCATTTATGAACAAACTTCACTGATCTCATTTCAGTATTACCTTTCGTATAATCATAAACACACATCCACAAGCACGCACCTACGCTCATCCTCAGCTAACTCATCCAAAAAATTTTAACTTTTTTTTGCAGTAGCGCAGGAGTTGAAGAGAGAATATGTTCATCAAAAGCTCGCTAAACTTTTATGTAGCGTTTTGGCAAGACAAAAAATTGGAAAGGCTTCCTTTTTGTTGCAGTGAAAGCTAACGGGCAGCAGCCTACACATGTTCTGCTGAGAGTGCATTGATAGAGTTGAAAAGACCGGAAGGAAGTCGTTCAAAGACAGAAGAGCACTTTAGCATGTAGTGGGTCAGGGAATATAGAGAGGCAGAAAATAAAGATGTTTGACGAGAAAAGTCTCCTCAAATAAAGAGCATAACAAAACAGTACATTTTGAGAGAAAACATATGCGAAGCACATAAATCTTTTGATAGAGAAAAACGTATACAATGAAATTTATTCTATACCACATAGCATTGGAAACTTTGTAAGTATACCTCACTCACTGCAAGCGGACTTTGAAAAAATCAACATATAATACTAAATTTAAGAAGCAAAGAAAATCAGATTCTCCACAACTATCAGCTTCTTTTTATGAACTGCTCCACAACTATGTACCTTACTTGTGAGCTCCCTCAATTTATTCGACGTTGAAAAATAGTTTAACCGGATGGAGATGTTCTAAAAATTGCGCCGCTTGTCAGTGTCATTCATCACAGAACCAATAAAATATGTACACACAGAACATGAAATAAAGGAAGAATATTGCTAGAAAAAACAAATTTCAAGTCAAAGTATCAGTGATTTCTGTGATGGGAATCGCATTCATACAGGGCCAAAATGCAGCCAAAAGGCCACAATTGTGAGCGGAGGATTGAAGGAGTGGAAGACGAACAAGAAGTTTGAGGAATGAATCATTTAGCGGCTCACTCATGATTTTTCATGGCTGAATCCAAATAGTAGGTAAGTGAACGAAAGGATAGTTAGGGTAGTTGGCTCATTGGTTGCTATGCAAAGATGAAGAGAGAGCTGACGAGCAGAGAAGAACAGCTCAGCAATGCACTTTTTGGGGAAGAGAGAGATGAGACAAAGTAAAATATGAAGGGAGAGACAGATGAAAAAATAGAGGGAATTCCAAACAAGCAGGAGATTTTTTTAAAAATGAATAGTATTTTCGCTGAAAAACTGAATCAAAAACAAAAGTTAATTTTAAGTGTTTATGAGTGACTTTATGAGAGAGTTTTGGACAACACTTAAAGTGATAATGAGCCAATCTCGGCCGAACATATCCACATTATGCTCACTAATTAGATTTGGTCAAAAAATAAGAAAAAAGTGAGAAAGACCGTACAGAGATGAACAAAAAGACTCAAAAACAGAGAGAGACGGAGAGAGACCGACATTTACAGAGACAGAGAGATACAAAGATAGACAGATAGGAAAAGGAAGTGAGAGGAAGAGATAGAAGAAGGGCCAGTCACGCTAGAATAATCTTCCATAATCTCACAGGAAAAGTGAGGGAAGGTGAGAAAAGAGCAACAAAACATAAAACAAAGCACCAGTGGAAAATCTGATTGTACGCTTTTCTATTTTACGGCAGCTGTTTGTTTTGAATACAGGCTAATCAGATAAAACAGCGGCCATGTTTGTTGCCCTCGTCACTGAACCCTTCTGCTTCCCCTTTCCTTCTTTTTCTCTTACTCACTTTTTATACTTAATTCCTATTCTCTCTCTTTCTCTTTTTCTGTACGAAATTAAATTATTCTTCTTATAAGTTTTAGTTTTCTCATTCTCTCCATTCTTCTTTTTTACATACTTATTTTCTCGCTCTTGCCATCCTTTTTCTCCTGAACTCGCGTGCTTTCATCCTAACTTCAATCACGACTTTCCTCTATCATCATCTTTTTCCTTTTCTTCTTCTCTCTTTCCTTTCTTCTTCTCTCCTTCCTCTTTCATCATCTCTCTTTCTTCTTCTCTCTTTCCTCTTTCATCATCTCTCTCTCTCTTTCTTCTTCTCTCTTTCCTCTCTTATCATCTCTCTCTCTCTTTCTTCTTCTCTCTTTCCTCTCTTATCATCTCTCTCTCTTTCTTCTTCTCTCTTTCCTCTCTCTCTCCAATGACATGCACTTATTTTGTTCTTCTCCTCTTTACTACCGTTGTACAAAACTTTTAACTTTTATCCTGTTCAAGTTTGAGTTTACAAACCATTCAAAAAGAGAACAGCTTTCTATGGCTGACTATGCAGATCTTACCCGTTTGAAACCAGGTCTATTTTGTATTTTATAAGTTCAACCCTGTTCACTCCCTTTTTCGCAAAGAAAAAGGTATTCCTATGATTGTTTTAAGGCTTTTTCAAGCAAAATGTACCCAACCAGTTTTAAAGGAATAATACAAAATGAAAAATAACCAAAACAGCCAGACTTTGAAAAAGACACAACAGTATGGAATGAACGCAAAAAGAGAGTGAATTAATGAGAGATAATAGGAAGAACGTGGGATAGGGAAGTTTAAAGTGAAAAATAAAAAAAGAGAAAGTTTAAATAACAAAGCAGGAAGCGAAAAGAATTCATGAGCATCCAATCATAAAACGGGGGAAAAATCTCTTTTGAGTTAACAGCGACATTGCACTCTCTCACACTCTCACTCTCTCCGTACCTGTTTCGAGAAGCTTTCTTCTCTTTTCCTCTCTACTCTTTACCTCAAACTACTACCTCCGCCTTTCGTCCTCTGCTATTTTTCTTTCTTTTCTGTTGATTGACGTGAAAGGAAATTTTAATTGGACGATAGCAATGGAAAAAATTGATCACTTTCCCATTGGTTCCTTAACTAGAACTCAAGAAATGTTGTAATTGATTAGTGAGTGACGAAAAAGGTAGCATTCCTGAAGAGCTGCCGAGAATAAAAGGGACAAGTTGAACGAGCCGCATGTTCAATTGGGTCAGATGAGAGTGGCAATTTTTCATACGGTTTCGTTAGCGTAAACTTTTCCTAAGCCTAAGCGTTTTTTTATTGTAAAAATAATTTATTTAATCTAAAAATAATTTTTGTAAATGTAAACAAGTCAGAAGTATGACCCATGGAACCTCTGAAAAAGGGGGGGGGTTAACTAAAGTGAAGAAGTGCCAAAAGGTCGATATTAAATCAAAGAGAAATGTTTAGTGCACAATTTATATTAGAAGGTGAAGTGTTTAAAACGCGTTGAAGATTATTAAATGATTCTGTTTCTGATGTATGAGGGAAGAGAATAGGAAATAGTGACGAGTAGCGGACCACCAACTATGTATGTGAGAGCAGAAGGGGGGGGGAGTTCTTTTTTCGGTTTTCTACCTCTCACATGTTCTACCTAGATATAAAATTTATCTAAGAAGTCAGAGGAGAGTGAGATATTTAAAGAGAAACATATTAATAGAAACAGAGAATTGGATAGATAAATATAGACGAAGAAAGCTGTAGAGCTAGAGAGGAAATCAAAAAGATAGATTGACAAAGAGAAAACAAGAGAAAAATAAGAGAAAAAGAGTTACAGAGTAGGTGAGTAGAAGAGGTAGAGAATATTATAAATAACAAAAGACCTAAAGAAAGCACTAAAGATAAAAAGTTGAATGGAGAAGAAAAGACGAAGAGAGAGAGAGAGGGAGAGAGCGGGAGAGAGAGAAAGAGAGAGAGAAAGAGTGATGAAGAGAGAGAGAGATGGAGAGAGTTGGAGAGAGAGATGGAGAGAGAGATGGAGAGAGAGATGGAGAGAGAGATGGAGAGAGAGAGATGGAAAGAGATGGAAAGAGCAGACAAGAAGGAGCAGAGGGGAACTATACACAACAAAAAAGGCCCAAATGACATGTAAGGTGAGAAAACCAGCAAAGGAAACATAAGAAGATAAAGCGATAGAGCGCAAGTAACCGTCTCAGAGCAAAAGCAGCGCTGGAGGAAATTGTGCATACTTTTCCATGAAAAGTAGCTTCTCAGAATATGGAACCCCCCGGAAAAGATTTTTCGTTAGTTTTATTGCACGGTTCGAAAAAAAAAAACTACAATTTTTTCATCACGACAGAAGCAAATTCGAGTTATGTAATACCTAATTTTGTTGAAAATGAACAAGCTTTAGAAAAATAAAGAGCCGAACCGTATCTCGATTAACATTATAAAAACTGGAGGAAAATCCTGTTCCCCTCGTGATTTTTCATAACTTGATTAAATGTGTTGAATTCTTGCATTAAAAAGCAAAGACTTTCGCTACTCTCTCTTTTTTTCGTTTCTTCAACCCTTTCCGCAAACTTGAATTGTCTCATCCCCCCACTCTGGCGTTGTTCTAAAAGGTTATCGGCCACTTCTTTAAATCTTCTGTACTCATACATAATTTCTCTCTCTCCCCTCACCTTTACTCACTCTGTCTCCTCTTTAATTCTCTTATCTCTCATGGTTACGTTACCCATCTGACTCAATCTCGTTGAAGCCTTACAAATCACACTCACATACGCTTTTACCTTTATCTTACTTTTGTTTATGACGGTCCAAGAGTCTCTTTTGATTTCCATCCTTGGCTGAATAGTTGGATCTTCTCTCAGTCCAACCTTTCTCTCTTTCTCCGCTCCAACTCTACCGCTCACCAATTATTTGCGTAAACAGAGCGTAGCATCAGTACTTGGGAGAGTGCGAAGAGCATAACATAGACAACGATGTAGATACACGATAAGAGGAGCTCAATGTAGTGAAGAAACAGAAAGAGAGAGAGAGAAAGAGGAAAAAAGCAAAGAGAGAGAAAGAGAAATAGAAAGAGAGAGCTTCAGAAAAAGGGAGAAGGAGTCATGTGAAACAAGAAAATATCCAAAAACACACAATGGATGTTTGAGTAAGTGAAAGGAGAGAGGACAGGGAAGTGATTTCCCTGTATCAAATATGTAATCACAGAAGATAACTGACACCTGCATCTTTTTAGAATTGTGAAGTGAAAATGGCATGCTGAACATGTGAATCTTACATAATTTGGGATATAATTATCAGTACGAACAAGGTAATTTAAGCAGATGAGGACGTACTTCTCCAACTCGAATGTATAAATCTAAAACTGAAAGAGATCATATCACTCTCAAACATAAAAGTGTGGAATCTCTAGTGAATCGCTTACTTTCAAACTAAAAACTCACAGGTCTTCTTAACTCGTGCTTTCACCGTATATATTCTCCCCATAATCGAATATGCGACAGAAATATGTATGGTCCCCAACCTTAATCGAACAAGTTAAAATTCTTGAACATGTTCAAAAAACATTCACTAGACGAGTACTCCATAGAGCGGGTCACCCACAATTACCATATTCTGAACGCTTGAACATTCTTGGTCTCGAGTCTCTTGAATTAAGACGTACAAGGTACAAGATTTGAAATTCCTACATACATAAATGCATTCATTGTAAGGTTCTCTGTCACACTTTTTTCTATTTATTCACTCGCTCCTCTCTCAACCTTCATCAGAAATTTCCACAATTATAGAATTCAAGTTTCAACTAAAAATTACCCTTTTAAAGCTTCAACCTTTGCCTCTAGAGCTTTCACTATCTGGAACAGCCTACCGATCGATATTGTGTCTATTTCTAATAGCGAGACCTTTTCTAATCATCTAAAGAGTCTTTCCATCAGTTTACTTTAAAGATTAGAATCAACTATTAAACAAATATTTTAATTACTCACGCTTCAATTGATCTATTTAACTATCTGTGTCCTGAAATAAACTTAAAATGATAATGTTTGTTTGTGTTCAACTTAGTTCCATTGTAAACCACCGCCCACTACCAAAAGCCTCTTCGGTGCCTTACACCAAAACACAGTCCATGTCTCCAGAGCTCATTCTTCCTTTTCTCATCTTCCCGACCCATTCTGTACATGGAATAAACAATATAATACAATAAAACAAATGAACTCTCATGAAGTTTGACCTTCTTAGAATACCGTCCCCTCGGGTTTATGGTAGAAATTAAGAATTTCTGTTTTTCATTCACTGAAATTCGGTAACTGAAATTATATAGCTGATGAAAGTGTCAAAAACTTTTCTTTGAGCTCCAATTTAGTTTATTTCTACCAAATCCTACTCTCAGACGAGATTTAAACATTCAACTTTTTTTCTTCTTGTCCAACGGCAGCACATATACAAAAACGATCACCTAACATAAAATTTTTATGTATCCAAAAAAACATCAAGTTGAGTCAATGTTATATACATATTCAACACCTGAGTTATGCTCATACATATTGCTCATGCACCTTATTCGTTCTTTCTTCCACTATGACATGGATTAAGAGTAAAAGTGAGCCATTTACTATCTTTCTAGTGGCGCTGTGAAGTGAGAGGTTCCATGAACCCTATTTGAGAGAAAAAAAAGAAGAAAGTGAGTATTATGAAAACAATGAACTTAATCATGAACTTTTTTGTGTTTCTTTGTTTTGAAAAAACGGTTCTGATGAATAAATTTTTCGCGTATTTCATGTACTACATATGTATGTACAAAGCATAATAGCCACTCAGGGGAATATTTATTTAGGTATGTATGTAGTATATAGAGCTAGCTTATCAGACGGGGGAAGTTTATCAGAAAAAAGATTATCAGGAATCACCCAAGGAGCGAAAATAGTGCAAGGAACAACCTTAAAATCAGAAATTAGATTCTGCAGCAGCCAAAGTTATTCATAAATAAAATTTTTTTATTTAAACAAAAAATGTTGCAAAGATTACTGTTTGTTCTTGGTCCGGTTGGAGAGAATGAAGAAAAAAGAGGGAAAAAGAAGAAAGTAAGAAAAGAAAGAGAGAAGAAAAGAAAGAGCGAGAAAGATACAGGGAGATCGAAAAAAGAGTAAAATAGAGAGAGAGACAGAGAAAAAAAAAGATAATTTGAAAGTCAAAGAGAAAAAAGAGACAGATAGAGAGGGATGTATAATACCAACATCATGCGTAGTAAGGCTGGGTGGTGGTCCACAAATCTTACCGTTCAAGTTCAGGAGAGGAAGCTATTAACCTGATTCACTCATGAATATACTATCACATTTTTGTCGATACACTCTCAAAACTCGAAGCGACCACAACTGGTTTGAAAAAAAATACTTGAAGAAGAAGCTTTTGTGAGTAAACAATTTAGCCAGTGGGAAATAAACATTTGACAATTCATTCGAGGGATTTTTGGTAGCTGAAAAGTGATGAGGAAAAAACTAAGAAAAAATGGAGCATAAATATTTTATTCATTGAAAATTTCCAGTTTCAAATTCGAAAACTTCAGATAATAGTACCGAAAAAACTGACGCCTATCAGTTATTTTCTACCAAAAAAAAAGAGTTTGGGGGCCGCATTTATTTACATAAACAAAAGCGTACATTTGTCTGAGTGCCCTTCGGAAATTTTAGTAATTTTTGGATCTCCTCCGTTTTGTCTTCTCCCTCTTTTTATGGTCTCCGACGCCAGTTTATGGCTAGAATCGGAACGTTATAAACCATGAATCTCTCCATGAGAAACAATTTTTTCCTGATAAAAAGGGAAGTTTTCAAAGTTCCAATGTATTCCAAGCGGAAGGGAGAAAACATACAAAAAAGGAACGCATGTGTTTTTTCAACGGTGTTCTAGTTAGTGAGTTAAAACAAAAACTTTGCGAATTTCCAAGTTTCAGTTCATACTAGAAGCCCAAGGCGGATATTCATTCAAAAAAGAGTAAACCTTCTGCATTGACTCAAGCGGCTCATTATCTGTTCATTATCTGGAATAAAAAAAAGTTGAACCAGTTTTTTCTTTGAAAACTTAATATCTGAAGTGCTACAAAAAAACTAAGCTACTTGAATGTTTCAGCTATTTTCTTAATTGTCTCTAAGAAACAGCTCTGAATAAAACAGTTCCCTTTTCGCGAGTCTGTGGGGGTGAGCTTAATCGCTTTCAGAGCTAGAGAGCTAGTAGGTGACAAAAAGAGAGACCAATGGCTGTGTCGCGTTGTTGAGAGATAGAAGCACGTAAGTAACTGAGTGTTAAATTCAGGTCGCACTCGAACGCGTGACCTCATCGGTTCATTACACTTTTTAAATGTTAAACGCTCAACGCGTAGTGATCAAAATTATTAATGGTGCGTCGTCAGGAAATATACGTTTATGAGTTAATAATGGATCAAATTGCTAAAGGAGCCAGTTCTTTCGGTAGTTTTGTTTCTGTAACTAATGTGTTTCATCAGGCTAAACTTTAATCGTTTAGCTTCTGTTCTCCTATGTTGTTTTCCTGGTAGTTCGCGTTCAAAAAAAGTATTAGACCCGTACCGATAGGAATCCAACCAAGGAGATAGGCAGTTTATGATAAAGAACTGTTTTTTGTTGTTGTTTGTAACTGTTATTTTTATGTGCAGTTCTGGTAAAATAAAGAGCTGATTTCGCCAGGCAGGCGATTCGATAAGGAAATTTTCTTACATCATTGATGAAAACACGAGACTTCCTCACACAAAAAAATCAAGAATACCGAAATTATAGAGCTAGAGATCTGTTAAAACCATATGTTATCTTGAGGGTTAAAGAAGCGGAGATTTTATCGATAAAAATAAATATGCCGTGTTTTAGTTTAGGAAAACAATTTTGTGAGTAAAAACAAAATGTTTTCGTTCAGTTTAATCGAGTCAAAACACGCCATCTAGTTTTAAGAGCCCAAGAATCCTAACAAAAAGTCCTTTCAAAGCAGTTTTCAATAGCTCAAATTACCTTCACATCATTTTTTTCATTTGTTGTTGTCTCCTTATGAGAATTAAACGCGAGCAGTTGTATAATCTCTAAAGCAGAAAGAAAAAAAAGAATTGTGGAAAACCAAAAGAGTAAATCGACAAACGGCAGATAGCGAAGAAGCGAGGAAAAGCGCTGTGAATGAAACAGGGAAAGTAGTCTGTGGTTTGATCGCTTTTAATTTAAAAGGACACTAGCAGATTTAAATCAGATCACTCGAAGAAAAGAAGATTAGCTTAAGTATATGTAATGTATCAGATTAGAAACAAAAATTGATAGCAATTTTTCGAATTTAGAAAACTTTTTGATTAAGAAAGATGAGTCATACAGGAATTGTATGCAAGAATGCATCTCCTCAACTCTGTTTTCCGCTAATCAAAACCAGAAAAATTCAAAAAACAAAAAGAGACTCACGAAGAAGGCGAAAGAATGGGAATATGAAGGTAAAAGAGAAAAGTCAGAAATAAGGAATGGGCAATTGGTGACTGGAGTACAAAGACTCGGTCTGATCGCTTTTCTTTCGCCTATCAATCACGTATTTCAAGTGGCTGTGATTGGATTTTCAGAAAAAAATTCACAATGGCTCAAAGAAATACCCGTTTCAGTGTTGAGACCATCTGCATTTTTCTTAATGTGAGTATCAGTTTTATAAATAGGTTATTCAGAGGGTGAGCTTCTGTTTGTGGGAAGAAAAGCCCTGTCATGTCAAAGCTAGAAGTTTAAATATTTTTTCTCTGAGTAGAGAGGAGAGAAACGAAGAGAATTCCAGTGAAATACGGAGCAAGCTACTTGAAGTAAAGCAGATGAGAAGAGGCTCGCAAAAATCGCCAGGAAACCAAAGCTATTACATAGATTTCGCTTCTGCAGCATATGTGACTCCGAGCCAGGAGTCACTTGAGTGATCTAACCAAGAGAGCAGGCCGATGAGACAGCTTCACCGAAGGAGAGGGACGAGAGGCATACATCAGAATACGAAAAGAGAGAGAGAGAGAGAGAGAGAGAGAGAGAGAGAGAGAGAGAGAGAGAGAGAGAAAGTGTTAGAAATACACAGTTTGATGAGCACACACACTGAAAAGAAAGATGTTAAAAACTTAGAAGCTATGAGAGACGGGGCATGGTAAGGAAATCGAGTAGATCACTGGAAAACGAGAATAAGAAAGAAGGTAAGAGATTAGAAAAAAAAGAAAAAACCTTTTAAAAAAAGAAAGAGAGACTGAAATTGGATGAGATAAATATGTTTGAATATTTGGACGTGAAAACTAATAAGTCTAGAAGAAGAAGAATTTCACAGCGAAAGACCAATTTAAAGGCTTAAATGCTATCCAGATGGGATCAAAATTTGTGTTGTTTTTCGGTTTGAAAGAAATTTACTTCGCCAGAGATCCTTCTTTTCTAAAATCACAGAGAACAGAAAGCCTCGAATAAAAAGTCAACTAGTTTGTTTTCTCTATAGAGTTATCAAGATAAAAGGTTGGTCTGTAGTGTAATTCACGCCCAGGATCGTTTTAACTACCCGTTCAGAGTGAATGTGCGCATAATACCATCTTCCTTTTAAAAATGAAAGAAAGACGTTTCTGAGACTTTTAGCAACCTTTTTATCTCAGAGGTGTTTGAGAGATGATGAGGACATAGAAAATAAAATAGTTTAGTAAATTCATACCAACGTTTCTTTGCGTCGATACTCGTTGAGAAGCATAAACGTCAACTGAATAGTTGTTCATTTTTTAAAAACTCATTCATACTCTTTGAGAAGTATTAGATTTAAGAAAAGTTTTTATTGATATGATTTGCGCATCCAAATGTATTATTGCTACGATTCAACCTCCCTAAATGACCGTGTATCTGAGTTGGGTTGATATTCAGTTTGATGAGAGAGAGAGAGAGAGAGAGAGAGAGAGAGAGAGAGAGAGAGAGAGAGAGAGAGAGAGAGAGAGAGAGAGAGAGAGAGAGAGAGAGAGAGAGAGAGAGAAAGAGTGAGAGAGATTGAAAAGGGAAGGGGGGGGGTTCCATGGCCTGACTCTGATTCCGATCTTTTTGATCACGCATTTGTGAATCCTATTCAAGTAGGTGAAAATCGTTGAGTAAACCGTCCACTTGACCATTTGTCGCGTCGATGATAGGATAAGGTCTGTAAAAGAATTATACTTCACTGCTCATATTAATCAGATAGCTATGCACCCTGCGCGCACTAGCAATATCTATCTTCTTTTTAGATTGAAGTAGATCACTTCTGGAAGATTGGTAGCACTCTTGTTTACGTGATTTTCTACTCGATGAAAATATTATGTAACTTAAGGAGTGTGTTCTGAGGCATTCGAAGAACATATCCTTCCAGTGTTAACGCGCGAGTGTTTGCTCGCCAACCAGTATAAAAGGGGCACTCTGACCCTTCTTTCTCAGTTGCAATCCTGTAGCGTACGTGCTAGGCAGTATCTTCGATGAGTCGCTATCTTGGTTTTCCTTTCCACGTCTCCTTGGGATGCCGATAGGATTCGTCTAGGACGTCATACCCAGACCTTTCAAGAACCTTTCCCGTTCTTACCTGGGACTCTGACTTGTCAGACGTACCGGTCGAACGGTTGAAGTGGTGGAGGAAGAAGCAACATGAGTTGTTTTTTTGGAATCAGAAACTTTTGTTGGAGTCTTGAATTTCAATCATAGCCTCGGTGGATTCGCGAGAATCTTAACCTTAAAGCCTTTTATTAAAGGTACTTCTGAGAACCTATCCCGTTTCACACCAAAGACTCTAACTTGTCATATGTACCGGTGAAGACGGTTGAGTTGGTGGAGGAAGTAACAAAATGAGTTGATTCTCTGAAATCTAAAACTTTTGTTGAAGGCTTGATTGTAGTTCATAGCCTGGGTAGATTCGCGAGAATCTTTACTCATACCTTTTTTATTAAAAAGGTACTTCCGAGAACCTATCCCGTTTCTCACCAGAGACTCTGACTTGTCAGATGTACCGGAGAGACGGTTGAGTTAGTGGAGGAAGTAACAACATGAGTTTATTCTTTGAAATCTAAAACTCTTGTTGAATGCTTGAATGTAGTTCATAGCCTGGGTAGATTTGCGAGAATCTTTACCTTATACCTTTTTTATTAAAAACGTACATGCGAGAACCTATCCCGTTTCTCACCAGGGACTCTGACTTGTAAGATGTACCGGTGGAGACGGTTGAGTTAGTGGAGGAAGTAACAAATGAGTTGATTCTTTGAAATCTAAAACTTTTGTTGAAGGCTTGATTGTAGTTCATAGCCTGGGTAGATTCACTAGTTCAGAACCCCTACAATTTTCTTTTAGAAAAAGCTGACTTAGACATTTATGATATTTGTCATTTTGATTATATTATCAGGAGTGAATATTGGTCGAACTATGACTTGATCAAGGTTCTCTAGATCTTTAATTCTTGTTGCAGGATGGAAGAGAATCATGAGAACGAGTCCGATCCTAGCAAATGCTCCATCACAAAAGACCCTACTCCCAGAGCGGAAGGATGTTCGAAAAAAAGAATGGGAAAGTGGCAGCGTGCAGCGATGAGAGGAAGATCTCCATCTCCCTTATCTTCCTCGTCATACTCTTCCTCTGAAGAATCAGACGACGTCAGAAACCTGGAAGAGACCTTAAAAAAACGAACAAAAGAGAATTTGCCAATTACTCGTCAGTCAGAGTTGTCGATTCCCAAACGCGCGAACTTCACAAACGCGAGCCGAGAAGTGCCGGAACCGCCAAAGTCGATTGTTCGAGTGGCTCGAACACGAACTGCAATAGACGGAGAGAGAGATGTTGAAAGTTTTCGAAAAATCGCCCGGGGAGTAAGCTCTGATGCAATCGATGCCACTCCCTACTTCGATTTATGCTCTTCGGCCAAAGATCGATGAAGAGATCCCACAGGAAAGAAGAGCTTCGGGAAAGATTTTCGAGCCCCAGCTAAATTAAAATTCAAGAAATCGAAATTGTCTTTATGGAAGGTGAATTTGAGAACTCTTGAAGAAAAATTCTAAGAATGAATTGATTGTAGTTGCTTTCGCTCGGTTCCGGAGTAATGGCTGGGATGGCAGCCTTAGCGATGGCACTGCAGAGCAATACTGAAAAGACCGACGCAGGTGGCGCGAGAATGCTAAGCTACATCAAGACCGCGATGAACCTCTTGGAAAACATCTACGAGGACCTTACATCTTTGAGAAGAGAAATAGTTCTCCAAGCAATCGATGTGGATCCTCGCCGAGCCATGCCTTCGATCAAGACTGCACCGGTCGCCGAGGACCGGTTGATCCACGGAGTAGAGGTCATGCCACGCCTTTTCAAAATGAGCCTGCTGGAAGAGGCACAGAAAAGGGCGGGATCGAATGACATTTTCAAGTCACTCGACAAATTCAAAACTTGTGCGGAAGAAGTGGAAGAAGCCAAAACCACCAAAAAGTCAGCGAATCATTCATGTGAGAATAACATTATTTGTAAGACTATCGTAACGACCCGAGATTCCTCCCCTCAACTAAAAGCCGGGAAAATAAGGAGACATGCTCACGAATGAGTTAAACTATCCAGCGATCCTTGAATTAAACGATGTGTCTACGGGTACCGCTTGGATTTCAAAAGATCACCCACACTTATGAAAGGTCCAAGTAAGGTGAATAGAGCTAGGAAAGACGAATCCCTTATTGAATAGGAGGTGATACACCTCTTATCAAAAACAGCAATTGTCGAAGTACAGACTGGGGGAAAAGTTTGGTTATCTAGCATCTTCTGTGTCAATGATCAACATGAAACCCTTAATTGCATACTTGAACATTAAACACTTCCAAATGAATCAACTTCACATGATTCGCAGTCTCATGAGTAGGAACGATTTCATGATCAAATTTGATTTTCAAGATGCATATCAAGCAATACCCATCCACAAAGACCATCAAAAATATGTATCTGGGTTTTGAGTTCAAGGGAAAACAGTACGAGTTCACAGTTCTTCCTTTCGGTCTAGCATCAGCTCCTTACGTTTATTCACGCTTAATGAAAGTAGTTGCTGAAGAGCTGAGAGTACTACGAATTCGACTTTTGGTTTACCTAGATGAATGGATCATCTATGAGAACTCGAAACACACTGGCAACAGTGGCCATTCGTGACTCTACAGCCTTAAGAGCCTGTCACGGATGGAGCCGGATTATCCAGTCCAGAATCGAGCGCGACCTCAGGTGGCGGATAGAGGGACGCCTCCCTACGAAGAATTCGTGCTGGGAGGTAGCGGGAGAAATCCCGCCGCGGACCAAAACTGGGTAGTATAGCTCGTCAAAGGAGGGCGATGCCGGACCGGCCTGGGCATGCCACCGGACAAAACATCAGCCGATACTAAGCTATACTTTTCAATGGCGAGTCGAGGTGCCAGTAAAATAACCTCTTGCCCTTCTCCGGTTAACGAATGGGTCTCGCCAAGAGGATCGCCGACTGCGGTGCGAGTGTAGACGGAGAAAATCTCTCCGGACTCAAAAGGATCCTCACCACCAACCTATCCCAAAGGACTCCCCTCGAAAGGACCTATGGGCAAGACAACAACAACATCTATGAGAACAACAAAACCAAATTAACAGAAATAGTAGATCAAGCACAGAGACTATTTGAAAACCTGGGTTTGACAGTTAACAAGAAGAATTCTTGTATCATACCGTCTACTAGAGTCGAATTTCTGGGAATCGTTGTGGATACTTGCAAAGGAACAGTAGAGATACCACAAAAAAGATAATCAATGTTAAACAATTAGCCTCAGAGATATTGGAGAGAGACCAAGTAAGGTTGAGTAGAATTGTGACTTTCCTAGGGAAAGCAACTTCATTTTTTCCAATATCGGGTTATCTACAATTTCACCTGCGTACAATCCAACGTTGGTTATCAAAAAAGACAAACCCAAATCAACCATCATCTTTTGATAAAATAGCTACCATACCATCAGCTGTAAAAGACAAGTTAGGATGGTGGTGTAACCAATTCTCATCAGAACATTATGAAGATATCATCTGGAAACTGGTCATAACAGATACGGTTACATCAGATGCTTCTGATGAGGGTTGGGGCGCGGTTTGGAATGGGATAACAACTGGCGGTAGATGGTCGGAAAACGAAAGATCCTTTCATATTAACGTAAAGGAAGCCTTAGCGGCTTTTTTCGCCCTGGGCTCAGCAGCGACAGATGCATTCGCTCAGAGTTGGCATAGATGATAAGAGAAATACAACTATCCGACTAGAATTGGATAAAAAATCTGCAGTATACTATATTAACAAGTTCGGAGGGTCAAAGAGTGCACAGCTTGACAGTGTAACACACATGATTCGGAACTTCACCAGAGATAGAAATTTGAACTTAATTGCAACCTATAAAACTGGTATAGAGAATAATGTAGCAGACTTCGAATCTTAATTGCAACCTATAAAACTGGTATAGAGAATAATGTAGCAGACTTCGAATCTCGTAACTTCCTTGAAAAGACATAATTCAGTCTGCACACGAACTTGACCAATCTCATTTTCAAGACATTTGGAAAACCAGACTGGGACTTATTCGCCTCTAGACTTAATTCCAAATGCAAAAAGTTCGTATCCTACCGTCCAGATCCCCTCTCAGCAGCGACAGATGCATCCGCTCAGAGTTGGCCGGGGATCTCAGGTTAAGCATTTCCACCTTTCCCGTTGATCGGAAGGGTTGTTCAAAAGGCAGCTAAGGAGAGAGCGGATCTTTTGTTGGTGACCTCTCATTGGCCAGGCCAATGGTGGTATCCCCTAGTACTGAAATACTCACAGGGACTAATGTTGCCTCTTCCTTACCAAGCAGATATGCTGACAGACCAAATGGGAGAGCCACATCCCAAGGCGATGAACGGGAGTTTGTACCTGACAGCATGGAAGATATCAGGAAGTTCCTTAGAAAAGCAGGTTCTAACCAAACAGCCATAGATGCAGTTATGAATAACTGGGCCCCAGGGACCCACAATCAATACAAATCTGCTTTAAGGAAGTGGGCTTGTTACTGCAATGAGAAGCAGCTAGACAAACACTACCCAAAAACCCCGGACATAGTCAACTTTCTTGCTCACTTACACACCATAGGTCTCAGCTACTCAACTCTGGTTACGCACAAAAGCGCGGTTATCACACTCACTCAATTTGTGCACAAGAGAAAGAAACGCGCTATCGACGAAAAATTGATTGAAAAAGCACTCAAAGGATTCTTCAGAAAGAGACCTTCTGCCCCAAAATACTCTCAGATTTGGAATGTAGCGGAAGTACTTGATTACCTGAAGGATTTAGGAGAAAACGATTTGCTGTCACTAGAACAACTAACGGAAAAGCTGGTGATGTTACTAGCTTTATGTTCTCCGAACAGGGACTCAGAGATAGCTAAGTTCTCTCAAGATTCAGTTCAAAAAAGTACAGATAAATGGGTGTTTACCATATCACATATGAACAAGAATTGGAAGGTTGGGTCTAGGCCACACACAGCATTGTTTGAAAGCTTCAAAAAGACTCCAACATTTGTCCAATCAGTAACATGAAGGATTACATAGAGAGAACAAAAGAATACCGAAAACACGATGGTTATTTAA